>JAQFYD010000198.1:0-25018 GCA_034694225.1 Bourletiella hortensis | reverse complement strand
CAAGCAATAATTAAACCTGCAGTGGGTATCCTTGAAAGTGACAGCGCACTCCTGCTGTTTTCTTAAGCTACGTAGCTTGTCACTTTTCACTGATAATTTTCCCTCTGAATATCCTTTCCTCAAGTTACTTCTAAAATCCGAAAATTCCGAAATAATTTTAAGAAAAATGGGATGTAAAGAATGAATTGAAATAACTCGTGTTCACTATGATGCCAATAGTAAGAGGAAGAGTTAAATAGAATTTTGAAAATATTTACCTGAGCGTGATTCCGACTCATAGTGGAAGAAAGTGTGTGTGTAGAAAGGGAAGAAGTTTAATTAAAAAACTGAAAATAGTTTCGGAAGAAGCTCCTCTATCAAGTAGCCGAGGAGGAAGGCAGGAAGAATGTAAAGCCACTGACGATCTTTGAGTTACAAACAAATATTTTACAAATCCTTTTTGTAAGATCTTCTCTCTCTCTGTCTCTTTTCGAGTGATCACCAGCACTTTCTGTTCCTTGGTGACTGGCAGCGTTCAACACAATAAAATATCAGCTGGTGGGAGGCTTGCTATTTATATGAGGACAAGCAGGTGATTGTAGAAAGGTTTTTCTTTCTCTCTCTCTCTCTCACCCTTTCTTTAGTGTTGCACACACCTTATACACACACACATGGCAGCAGCAGCAGATCTGTGCAATTGTGGGAAGTAGTTTGATGCTACGTGTGTGTGTGTGTCTGAGTTCGCAATACATGCAATATATTGGAGGGGTACTTATTCAAGACATACATGCTCCCAGCCCTTATATTCCTCAACCTTACTACTACTCCTTCTGCTCTTTCTTTCTTCTTTGAACGCCTTATTGGAGGCGTTGCAGCAGAAGCTCGTCTTCGCAATTATTATGAATCCATCATACAATTATGATTCTTATTTAAAACAAGTTGCACATCACAATGAATTTTTAGTACCCGAGTTCCCAACTCCTTCAGTAATTATTATTGTCCCTCGACCAAATATTTCATACATTCTCATCTAAGGACTTGATCAGCGCATTTTTGTATGTGGCGCAAGAGGACAAGACGTTTTAGTCACCTCTGTCAATATTTTCGTTGTGGAAAGTTAGCCATGTGTCCTGTAAGGACGTTCCATGTAAATGATTGTCATAGTTCCATGGATGGACAGGTAATACTCGTCTCAGAGTCGGCGTTTATTACATACATCCCATAATTTCTTAGGCAATTCCTATAATAGTTGATTTACGAGCCAGGAATTTTTCCCCCCAATATTTTGCAGGCAGGGTGACTGTTATTACTATTGCGAAGCATCCAATCTTCGTCTGACCTGCATCCGGATCTTGAGGCTCCAACTTTCATCCACGTAATCTCCCCTTAACCTATTACAATGATGAAAATTTATGCCAAATTTGCCCATCTTAAACGCACTCTTCCAGCAGTTAAAATAGTAGTTCGGAAAAAATGAACAAAGACATGATATGAGGACCCAGGGAGAACACTGCATTGTTATTACTTTTTTCAGACATAACTACGGATATGAACCTTGCCAGGGCTAGGAGCTTATTCTGCGAAAATTGCATTGTGTGGACGCTTAACACTGTAAAAAGGGCTATCCGAACCGTTTATTGCTCGGGGAGAATAGAAAGAGTAAATGGACAATAGCTGCAGTAGTGGTCCAATGTGGGGCATATCCGCCCTGGCGACGGCAGTCACACACACATTCTTTAATGAGTGACTAAAAGAGTAAAAAGAAGGACCGAAATAATGATAGAGAGGAGATGATTTTCATGTGCTGATCCGTGGCTTATAACAGTAGTCATCAGAGTCTTGAATAATACGGGATCCTTTTTTATGTGTGTAACATCATTATTGGCAGACCGACAGGAATATTATTTTGCCAGCTGCTTTGATGACTACGATGCTATGCGGAGGGTAAGTGTTATAATGCGTAGGACAAAGTTATTACCATGGCGAAGAGTTGTAGTTAAAAGTAAGAAGAAGAAGATACCATTAAAAGGTATGGGAGATGATAATTATTATTCACGTCTTCCATTTCCAAATTAGTTACCTGCCAAAAGTTATGGAATGCCCCCGTCATCTCTTGTAGCTTTGTATGTATGCACACGAACGAGCAGCAGCTCCTCCACCTAAACACTTTCTCTCTCCCTCCTTTTTTTCAAAGTAATAATAATTTCTTTCCATTCAATTCGTTATTATTTCTTGAGCTGCTGTTGCTGCCACTAGCTATATAATAATAATAGCAGCAACAAGTAGTAAGCCATTGTCTTTGTTTAACCTTACGTCCTTCTCCTTATCTCCTGCCTCCTGCTGTAGCCACACAGTCACATTATGCGTGGGCCGTGTCTCACTTTACGACCATTTTAACAGTCAAGCCTGCAGCTGAAACCATTAATAGCATACTTACTCACTCAGTCACTCACTCACTGATTGAATGAATGACCAAAAGCTATAGCTAGCACACAAGCCGGAAAACAAATTCATTTAGAACCAACTCTACAACGACATGCTGTCTGCATGTTTACAGAGAAATCATTTTACAGTCATCAATTTCTACCTAATCATGATGTACCTCTAAAAACCCCCTCTTATTTACTTAACAATTATGAGCCACTGAGAAAGTATTTTCGGGTTCACTTTCTTCTGAGATATCTGTTACATTCCATTAATTTATATTACAACAACAACACATTCCTCAATCATATCCTTCATCCTTATCAATGTTTCAGATTTGCGTAGACACGACTACAATTTTTCCAGAGTTGCAAAAATATAGAATTCAGTACTTTAGCTCCTGTGTGGTGGACGAGAAGAGGGAAGAGTCTGAGAGATCTGTCTTGGAGCTGAGAATGTGACCCATACCCTTAGGCGCCGTTTCATTTTTATGATGATGATGATGATTCTCTCCGCTGATGTCATGCTCGCCGCTGATAGGAAACACTCAAGGGCATAATTAAGGGCTCAGAGTCTTTAATCATGTGCTGAAATTCAACTCCGGTTGTTCACTCTGCACGGTTTATCATAAAAAACACCGGCAATTGCATCATCTTAAGCCAAAGGTGGCGAATCTTGCTGCAACTTTATTCGGCGTGAGTTTTTTGAGTGTGCAAAGTTACATCGTTTGGATGAAAATTGGGTTACTACTTTGACACGAAGAAATTAGCACAGATCAGCTTGATATTCTTACGTGGAAGGATGAGACGGAAGGATATTCAATGAGAAAAGGTAAAGTGATGACTTAAAATTCAAACAAGTCGCCATAGGATGCTTTGCATTGCACATTCAAAAGTGAAGGAGCAGCTACAGCATGGAAAGTCTGAGAAGCGTAAGACGGAAGGGTTGTTCATCAAATATGGTAGCACGGTGACTTGCCGGCATACAAGATCAAGCAAGCCGATAAGAGTCCAACAGATCAAATGTCATCCTCTCATTTGGATTCCTTTCCGTTTGTCATTGCAATCATTGTTTCCTAACGTCAGGATTGGAAATGCATATTAACAACAATAACAACAACAACAATGTCTGCAACACGGCTTCCTCATCTCCTTCACTATACGATTCAGCTGGCCTTTTAATCTTCATGCAATCCGCCACTCAAAATTATCCTCATTTAAGTCACCTGAAATGCAAGGGACGGGAAAAGGAGACATTTGTGTCAACTGAATGAGAAGCTGCTAAAGGCAGTTGTTCTTTCTTGCCATGCAGACACGACGACGGCCATAGACTTGTTAATAGATGGAAAATGCATATGAATTATATTGAAGAAATTATGCTGCTCTTGCTGATGATGACGATGATGACGCGTGACACGTAGACCAAGTTTAAATTATGTGTGCGACAGAAGAATAAATTCCGTCTTGAAATAATCGAAGCTTTCAGTATCAATTAATTGGTATTCTTTGTTGGTACAGTAGAAAGCTATTTCTGACTTTCGCACCCATCATGAGACAAGGGCAGAGGAATAGCTGTAGCTGCTTTCTTACGACCGACAAGAGACAACTACGACGCTGTACTACAACTCTCTATACATCCATCAATTGCCATCGTATCTCTGAAAAGATCATTCCGATGACCACCATTTGCGAGTACATCCCTTGGCAATAGACAAGGTGGGGAAAGCACGTACTGCGAATGTCTCTGTCTGTAAACACAAATACATTTAGAATTTGCCTTATTTCAATCATCATCATCATCATCTGTATGCTCAAGTCGGTATGTCAAACCGGCCAGGAAAAGTTTTAAAATTAGCAGTCGTCCGCTGTTTGCAAGCTGTTCTTCAACTTGGTGGATGCAAGATAAGAAGTCTTTACTTCCCTCACCACCAATCATCAAAAAAACCCAATGAGACTTGGACAACTGTGCAAATTTTTTCTGCAAATTAGTATCAATTTGCCTCTCTATTGTTGTTCTTTGATGCCAGATATAAGCCACTTTTTCGCACTCACTCCTCAAAGAAGAAGACCACAATGGATTCACAATGCCAGTATCAGAGCCTTTGTTAGTTTTACACATATTATTATTACTGTCATCACCATCATCATCATCATCATGGTAGTACAAAGTCTATTATTAGTTACATTCTAAGGATTTCGATCAATCCGAGAGTGAGGACGACTGCGCATATTAGGAAAAAGTGATAATGAGTAGAGAATGGGAATCCAAAAGAGGAGTAGAAATGCATTTCAATTATGACCAAAGGGAGTGGACAAGGGATTAACTCTCATTTCCCTTAGAAAACCTATTATGTGATCCCAAAAAAGTTTACATTTCCAAGTAGGAAGTGAGCTGGAGAGACGCCGTAGAAAACGAAGCGGCCAAAATCTTGTAGGAATCTTTGCTTTCACGATGAAACTCATGCCGTAGCAATGAGTAACACTGCTCCATGTATGAGAATTATTATTGCATGTCACAAAATACGCAAACATTTAGAACAGAATTGTGTGTACAGGATGTTACATGGATTTTATGGTGCAATTATTGTCCCTAAAATCCAGCTCAGTTCTTTCCTCTTTCTGTAAATATCAAGAAGTGGGGCTAAATTAGTAAAAGTTACTTCTTGTACGTTGACTCTTGCGGAGGAGATTACGTGTCCGCATTTATTGCACATGGTTTTTCATGGACTGCTGCTGGTGGCAAGGAAACAGTTGAAAATAATCGTCATAAGTGGACTTTCACTCATGTAAATACTTCCGTTGAACGACGACGAAGACAAGGTAATTATGTGGTTTAAGAAAAACGGATGGAACATATTAACTGCGCCCATATGCAGCTCTACGTAGGAATAAATCCTCATTGTCACTGTCAGGTGCAAGCTGGTAATTCAATAATTTTTAACTATTTTACGCTGTGATTCCTCCCAGGTTTCACATGAGCTTATAGCTATACGAGGATTATCATTATCGGGGTTATTAAAACTTTATATGTTTCCACTCTTGCTGCTGCTACATCTGCCATGAGTAATGGTTATAACCGCCCGATTGGCATTAGAGTTTTGCTTCTTCTCAAATGAAATCAACATTCTATAGGAAGTTAATGAGGAATAATTGAAGTTATATGGGCCTTGAATACAAGAGATTTTCCACCTGCTTGTCGTCAATGCATCCAATGAAAAATATGATGGTGATGATGATGAGGTAATTAAACTCGGCAAAGGAACTTAAATTCTCTTCCATTCCAAGTGCACTATGCCGTGAAGATGTTCGAGAAAGAGAAATTGACTGCCGTGGTAGTAATAGCAGTAGTAGCTGCGACTCGGGTGAAACTCATCACAAGTGGATAATTTGAATGAACAGAAATGATGACAACAACAGCAGCAGAAGCAACAACAAGTTGTGTGACTTTGGCCATAGCTATGTGTGAATGTGTATTTTTTGTTTCCGTTCAAAAATTAACTGTCAACAAAGTAGTTTAGTGATAAAAAGAAGCATGAACAATTAATACTTCAACTTGTGCGAGTTTGTAGTGAGTGAGTTAAGCAGTAGAGCACTCAACTTATTTATTACTTTTTCTGCAAAAAATAGCTCCAAGATGCAACAACCAGCTTTGTTGTCTCTTCTTCATTGTCGTGTGAATGAACTCAACCTTCATTTTTGCATACATTCCTTTCATTATCATCCGAGCATGTGTCTGCCATAATCTTTTCCTTTCCATGGTAATAAAACTGTTACAAGGTAGGAAGAAATGTACCGTCTCGGATAATTAGTAGCTTCGCTCACAGCAGCATTCAGCATGTTAACTCAACTGCTCACAGACGTAGTAGCACTTGAATTAGACACAAGTCACATACTCACATCTGACAGCAGTGCCAGCATCCTGACCATATTCATCCACTTAAATATGCTAAAAGCGACACAAAGTCCCAACCGGCTTTCCCGTCTATCAATACTTGTTTCCAATCATTGAGAAATTCGACGCCTACCTTGAACTCCGCTACCGGCTTGCGTACAATACTGAAGGAAACGGTGGATGAATCTGAAGGAAATCAATGCGACATAATTTCATAACATTTGTGGACACTGTCAGACACGACGATTAGTTCCTCCAACAATAATTATTACCACCCAAATCTTTGATTTCATTATGGTTAGCCGTGGCAGCATTTCGGACAAATAATGAGAATTTCATGGTTGATTGCGGAAGGAAAAAAACCAATAAGTAGCGGGCATACAATAGCCCAATACGTGGTCAATGCTATGCCATGCAGCGGACGATGAGCTTTGAGAAAACGGTGTGGCATTGTGAGAATGATGATGATTAGGAAGTGTGGCACGGCACTGGGGACAGGAGAAAAGTTTTCAGGGTGTAAAATAATTAGGGTTAATAAGGCAAAAAATTCAGTGACAACTCATATGCTACCCAATATTCAGAGGATGAAGGCGAAGCTGAGGATTTTCTCTGCAATATGTAGCTAAGGCGCTTGTAAATTTAAACATGCCAACATGCATGTCCAATAGGTGTAAGGAACGCAGGTTGTCATCCTCCTCCATACAGATTAGAATGAGCACAATGCTCGTGTTTGTATACAAACGTTTCATCTGCGTGCACGTTTACTTGCAAAGCTTCACTCATGTGCCTTCTCTGTAACTTTTACACCTCCTGCTAAGAATTAAAACGATGTTGCCATTAAGAAGCCGGAGCTTCTTTATGCAGATTAATAATCCAGCTTCCTTTATTTTGGCTCGCCATCCAAAGGACAATATTAATGCGATTAAGATGAAACTCTCATAAGATTTTTGACACGGAACTCGGATTTATTTGTCACTGAGCTCCAGCAGAAGTGGCTCTTATGGCTTCCCTACATTAAGAACAAGAACTGCTGGCGTCCAGATAAAATCTCAGTTTCAGCTGATCATCATATATTATGGTGATGGCCCTACTGTGAAAAGAGAGAATGTGAACTTGGGATGACAATGGTTATGATGATGGGCTTACGTTTGGTAGAAACAGACATAAATTATCGCTCACATTCTTCAACGACTCTCTTTCTCTCATTCCCTCAAGGATATTGAATGCATGTACCACTCACAGAAACACAACTAAATCCTCTCATCCATCCAGATTGAGTTGTTCACTGTTGTTTTTAAAATTATATCTTCAAAGTGTTCGTAGGTCTATAAACAGAAGGTAATAAGATGCTCATTTGGAAGTTATATCGGAGCTGTAGGCTTGAAATGGATACATGCTGTTCACATTCTATCGGCAAGATTGTTATGTTTGAGTACGTGATAAACACTTGCTAAGGAGCATACACTTGAGACTCTTCGAATTAGGTAGACAAGAGTACATGCACTTAAAAGAAACGGAATTTAACGAGACGCACACGAGAGCGAATATAGGATCGAGTAGAAATGAGCTTTCATGCTAATTAATGTAAAAACCTTAGCCCCGTTTCTGTCTCTTCGTTCAAAAGCTGTGCTTCCCCAAGCATTTTAGTCATGGAAAGCTACAAACAGGTCCAGAACTTCTGAAGCAAACTTCGGACTCCTCTGAATTTTTGATCCCCTATATTCCCGGCGCCTTTATCCCTACAGGTCGTCATGTGAACGAATCATCAGGTAGTGGTTTTGCAATGCACCTAGTCATAAAGGTGAGATGTCTGAAGTCTGAGGGATTTTTTGAGTGAAGCCACGACCGATCTGAGATGACCGTCTAAAGAGGAAGGTAGAGGATCATGCAGCTATGATTGTCTTGAAAAAGCGTTGCTAATGGAATTCATAAATGAACACAGAATTTGCTGCCACGAACATGCGGAAGTTATTCTTCCGGGTAATAATGATGAACCGCCTTCTTAACGAGGATACGTTCATGTCATCACTTAATTCTTACAGCATACGGCCGCCGGTGAGGTCAGTATTACAACTCGGAATCGTCATTACATACAAGATTGGATTCCTTCATCTTGATCTGACATCCCTTGAAGTTATCCCATTCGTCTTAAGTAAAATCCTTTTATGGATTCGGCAGCTTTAAGATCGACGAGAGAAAAAATTGGAATGCATTCAAGCGGAACAGCGACGTGTGCATGAGCTTTTCCTGTTGCAAAGAAGTTTTGCATCCCTGAGCTGAAATTAAAATGCAACTCAATGAGTCTCATACAACTCTAATGAGTTATGAAGATCGTTAAAGAGCAAGATGAAAAAATTGACCGAAATATTGACAAATTGCTGGCATTAACTTGTTCAAATTAATGTGTTTCGTCGTGGCATGTGTTGTTCGTTCCTGGATGAAACTTTACGAGTAGTGATAGACAGGCAGACATGAATCATTTCAATGTGTAGAAAATTGTGTGGAGCAGCAATATGATAAGGGATGATCTCTCACATTAATTGACTCCATCGTGAGACTTGATGTACGTGCACTTTTGATCCTCTCCTTAGAAGATGACAAGTAGTGCGCCGCTTGGGAAGAAATAATCATTGCAATGCAATAATAATTTCTGAATTTCAATCGACTGAATGAAGATGATGGAATGAGATTTTTGACAGGAGAAGTAAGAGTGCAAGTGGCAGTACTCGATGTATTCCGTCATTCAATGAAAGGGGCCACGCGTTATTACCTCATTCCCATCATCATGTGAGCTTCATCTGATCCAATTGATTAGCTCAATAGGATTTCATGAATAGGAAATATCTTAACCTGTCTCTCCTCTGCGTCAGTTATCCACTTATCTCGTTAGATTCTACTTTTCTTCATTTCACTCACCAACATTGTAAGCTGGCATCATGAGTAGCTGATGAAACATTTCGTCTTCCCATACCTCACAGTCGTTAATTTAACATTACTGATTATTAAAGAAACATTTTTCTCAAATTATTATTTTCAAAATATTATTATTCCTACTTTTGTAGGGCTACGATGAATTACTGCCTTTACCATTTCATTATTAGAAATAAAGAATGCTCCACAGTAGCTGCTATATGTACCCATCAAACTGGGTCACAGAAGTTTCTTTTCGAAATTTATGGTGGGCCCAAAAGAATGTCACAAATTTCTTCTAGGCTGGCACACACCACAGAGAAGAGTGCAAAAGGTTTGCATAACACGAAAAGTGACAAGTGAAATTGTTTTTGGCTAAATCCCATCTCATCTCGATGACAGTCAGAGATGTACAGAGAAAGAGAGATGTGAGGGAGGACGGTCTGGCATAAGTTAAATCACTTTTTCCTCATGTTGTCACCTCTGATGTCATTCCATTTACCATTTTTATAGTCAAAGGAAATTTTTTTTCTGTGTGAGCTCTTCCGTGGGTGTAAAAAATGTGCGAGAGGACATAAATGTCCACCCTCATGTCATAGGCCGGTTGAATGAATAAGCAGAAAGCTGGTATTAGATAATCAAGCAAGATTGATCTCTGCAAAATAGAGACCTGGGAGATTAAGCCACTGTTCAACTAACTGCATCCCCTCTGACCAGTTTGTCTACACTTATTTCTACCATATGCTGATAGATACATGTCAGAGGTAGACTTTTTAATGGTCTCATTAGACCCACCTTTCCGTTATGAGAATCGCTTTAAAATTGCAATAATCATGAGGAAATTACATGGAAGACAACAGGCTCTTAAATGCTTCTGTTCATTGACTAATAACTGATCTTGTTGCAGCTCCTTCCTATGACGCACTACAGACAAGTACAGCAACTACAACAGACAGAGAAGCATGACTTCATGGAATTCCATTTGGTTCTTCTACATTCTTTCTCCATATGTACGTAGCCGGTGTACAGCTATGTTCCTCGCAATTAACAAGCACGTGTTCCTTTCTTTATCAGTTTGATCACTCAAGTAACAGCTACTAGGCCATTTTTTGTCCAAATTGATTGCTACTTCTTTTTCCCAAACCTTTTGAGCAAAACTTGATCTGCAAATACTAACAATATACAATTAATTGAAAAAATCCTGACCCTCCTTTGCAGCTGCTGTCGCGTCAGAATGGAGACGAGATTACATTACCTGCCAAAATTTAGCCATCCTTCTTATGATTGACAGAGCTTCCGCTTTGGGGAAGCCTCAAAAGAGTTTCGTTCGTACTGCTGTAAATAAAATAAGAAATTTCGATTAACAAAAATGTTGAGATTTATCTGCAATTAAGATGGACAGATGTAAATAGGATAAGAGATTTCTACAAAGATGAGAGTCCCGTATGAAAAGATGCTATTTCTCGAGCTGATGGTGTGATTATACAAGATGATTGTGTAACTATACTTTCCTTTGCTCTCACAGACCCCTGTTATTTTCCTCTAGCAAATAATGATCATCTTGTTCGACCTGATGCTGCTGGTGTTAGACCATGTTAGAAGTACCATCATTATCTTTCGCTAGCATTCGAGGAAGCTGCATATATAGCCATTGCCATTAGAGTTGCCAAAGCGTTTTTCCCAATTTCTGAACCTATACCGCTTGCTCGCTCATGTTTTCCTTGTCTGGGTCAAGAGAGAAACTCGGACTGACTGGTTGTTGGCTTAATAAAAAGATTAAAAAAGAAGTCGAGGATATTTTCCTTGTTCAGTCATTTTTGGGGGATTTAATGTTCAGGACAAGCCGGTAATTTTTCTAGACTCATTCTACGACAAGATCTTCAGTCTTCCGCACTGATTCAATAATCCTCATCTCTATATGGCACATGGCACATGACAATACAAGATAAACATGCAAACTTGGTCGGACCATTTGATCCCTAAGAATGATGCAAGCTCATCCACTATCACTTTCTTTTCCGCCTGACATTCAACAATATTGAAAGGAACAATTCAATTGAGACGCAGATAAAATAAAAGGTACCGAGTAGTCGTAGTAGTGATGACGGTCATAGATTTTTTCTTTCTTGTTACAGACCAAACCAGTTTTGTGGATCGGCCCGCACAGAACAGAAATTTGAGAGAAGGTGTAAAGATCAACTGTGAAATTAAATCCTATTTACTAAGGCAAACAGATACTCGGCTGGTGGCTTCCGTGCTTGATTTGTTTACAATGTTCTGTGCGCCTTTTGGATGGATAAATTATTATTATTATTATTTAACTTTATTATTATGGAACCCTTGCATGCATCCTTTCAAATCACGAAAGTCTCCTGTCTCCTTCTATAACACTCATGTGGTTTGCTCCTCGAATATATGAAGCAACAGTTCTCAATTTTCCACCAGCACACCAACATCATCATGGAAGCCACCAACGTTGTTGCTCGTTGGTCTCATTTCATTATTGTTAAATAATTCTTACCTCACAGCCTTCTCTATACATGTTCCACCCATTATGCATTTCTTACAGTGTCCATGCGTGAAATTTTTAAAAAGATCTAATTTTCTTCAAACACACCACCACAACTTTGTCATTTAATTCTTGCAACATCACACCTCTTACTCTTGCAGTATTGTTTACTTTATTTCGCCGAATTGTGATGCAGTTGCATTCTGTGGTAGCTGCATTATTGCAACAGCCCAAACAACAATTATTCTACTTGATTAGCTCCAGGCCAAGCTGACTCTCTTAGTTTGTCTTACGGATTAAAGCAGAAACAGCTTACACAACAGGGCAATAACGGACACAAGACAAATGCTCTCAATTTTTCAACAATATTTTTTCCAAAACGAACATGCCACTACGGCCTGACAATTCAGGACGAGAAAATGAGAAAATTGTAAAACGTTGGCGGGTCATTAACTGACTACTGGAAAGTAAGGCGCGAAAGGAAAAGACGTCATCGCACATTTGTACGGCCACCGCTGATAAACCAACGGTCCATGTGACCTGAATGCCCTGCGGAAAGTTTAGACATCCTTCCCATAGCATTCGATTTTAATTAATTAACTTCCGATGATTTTGTATCGAGAGTGACATTGCAATCTATCTCTTTGATCTCATTTAATGATCGGTGACGTGCTTTGAATACAACTAAAAACTCCTCGTATAGCCCGTATAGCTGTAAGCTAGAGCCGTTCAGTTTTCAGTTTTACGTTCTCCCCTCTTCTTACAAGTCTCACACGGTCCCCGTAATTCTTTCTCCTTCCAACTGTTATTACAGGTGCTGCAATAATATCAACAATTATTACTATTGACGAAAAATTTGCAGTGATTATCACCATCTGAGTCACTGCAGATGTTTTTTTCGCAAAAGTCATCGTCAAACTTAGGTAGGTGATGAAATGTAATTCAAATAAATAGCTAAAGCCATAATATTTACAGAGAAATTTTTGCTGTTTGGTGGAACGTTACACAAAAAAGTGATGTGTAACATGGCACATATTACGGATAGAAAAATGATGTGTCAATTGTGTTTAATTACATGAAATTTTTAGCAAGATATTTACATGAGTTGTAATGAGTGTTAATATACATGAGTACCTTTGATTACAAGGATGAGAGAGAAAGGAATTATATATTATTGCTATTGTGATGATCATTTTACAGTGAGGTGAACACGAGGAGGTTACCATGTCTTGACACCCGCCGATGTAAGGATTCAACATGATTAACACTCGTGCAGTGAATCGCAATTATGATCATCATTACTGCACGCATCATAGGACACATTAAGAGCTGCAGCAACACGAAAGGGTGAAAAAAACTGCAACTACTGTGGCAAAAAGGCACCAAGTCAAGTAGGAAGTTATACGGGTTTGAGGTGTACTACGCGGGTAATAATAATAATTGCCTGTTTACTCTAACCAAATGTTTACGAGATGATTGTAGAAGAAGAATATGATAATCATCTCTTGTGAAAACATGTATGCGAGCAGTAGATCAAAAGAAGCCGGTGAAAGATCATTGGGAATCCTGTTAGTCAGTGTGAATGCATAACATTTGACCCTGGTTATGAACTTTGAGGTAAAATCTATGAAATTATTGTTACGTTCATGAATTATTGTAATAATCATCACAGTTATTTATTGTGAAGTAAGAGCATCTCGGTTATTGCTTACAGAGAGGCGAATCAGGCCAACGCAATGATATTTTGCTCGTCTTCTATTGATTATCAGCTGACGAACCATCTCTGCTACCCCAATTATCTCTACGAATAAGTTCTGTATCATGCAGCGTGCATGCAAAGTTTCCAATATTTTGCATAATTTAGGCTGAAAAAGTCAGATTCTGCGTAAATGAGATTGCGATGACATTTGAGGAGAGAAAACGTTTTGAAAAACTTGCAGGTGCAATAACATTTTCAACTTATCCAAATTCCATCGAGATTTTGCAACAGCGGCCCGAATTTTCTTGTCGATATGAAATGCCGTTTCAGGGATTAATCCCTCTTTTCGTGGCAGTTCAACTGTCGACATTAAAATAGCTTGCATGTCATCAAGTAACGGGATTTATGAAAAACGGACGCAGCCATAATGAAAAAGTTTCGTCATAGGCCAAGCTTGTATAAAAACATGAGAGGTAACTTGTAACTGAAACGAGGCACCATAGTCAACAGAAGGCAAAAGGAATAACAATATGGGAGAAATATTTAAAACAGCCTGTGGGGTGTTTTGGATAATTTGGGTAAGTTAAAGCCGAGAATTGATTTAGAACAAGGGTTACTTTAAATTCTTCATTGGAATGCACATTACTACTCGTACACAGGGCGGTAGCAATGTTGTTATACAAAAATAGTGCACATTTTGGTTGAATTTTCTAGCTGAGCGTAATCGCTGCCATGTTTGGTTTCGAGCACACACAACTTTCGTACACTTACGACCAGAATGACAAACAAGTGGTCACGCTAATGACAGCAGCCTGCATATTAACCATTTCAACTGCAATAGTGGGATGCTGCTTTGTCAAAATTGACGTTTCCAACATTTGTTGTGCGTTTTTTGTAAGAAATTTTCAAAGCCTAGACGTAGAAATCCGAAATAAGTCGCAACTTCCGCTTTGTAAACACAGTACCTGGCGGGCTTCATATTGTCAATTTTCGTCGTTTGTATTATTCTGCTGCTGCAACTGCAAAAGACGGAATCGCATCCTCATGAAATCCAGGTTCTTCTCAGAGCCAAGAAAATGGTGGAAAAGAAAGGAACAATTCCAAGATTTTTGCATAACACTCAAGTACAGTTTGTAAGTGATGGATTGCCAGTAACGCATCGAGTATCGAAAGGACAGTCTTTAAAATGAATGTTCCGTGTCCAGAGATGCTGTGGTATTTACGGTTTTAAAGATTATCGCGCCTTCATCTTAGCGAACAAAGGAAAAGGTGCCAAAGAAGACGTTCCATATTCTTGCTGCAAGAATCAAAGTGGATTCACCAATGGAGTCTGCTACCCCTTCAATGATGACAAGGCTCCTTTGCAGGACATCTTCGTCAACACGTCCAACTTGAACCTTCCATTGAAGCTTCCAACTAATCCGAAGGAGTATGGGAAATTCAATAAAAATATGGACCTGTATGGACCAACGGGGAGATGTGAGTTTGATGAAGATTCATGCACAAGTGCATCATTGCTTCTACCCGTGAAGAAAGAGAAGGAAGGAAATATTAATTTAGGGGTGAGTATTGCATGCATCTTGTTACGGTTATTATTTTCCTTTGTAAGTTCCCAAACTGATTAAATTGTACTTTCCACTCTCCTCAGGGCTGTCACGAATATCTAAAGAAAAGTACGGAAAGTTTGCACAGTACTTTTTCCCAGTTTAGCATTTTCCTCATGGCGTGTGCAATGCTGATGGCACTGATATTCACAAGAAGTTGTCTCAAAGCTAGGAGGAAAGGCCCGATGGAACATATTGGGAAGGACTCAATCCCAGAGCCAGAGATCTTACAGATGGCCATTGATGAGGGCAATGAAGAGCTGCTGAATGAATTGGGCATTGAAAGTGCAGAAGATCTTGCGATTGCAATACAAAATCCAGTACCGGCAAGTCCGGCTCACCCGAATTACATGCGTAGTGGGAGTATTGCCCCTCCAGGTCCACTACTCCATTAGCGACGCGCCACTTGTAGTGCTTCTCAACCGTAATTCGTTCTCATTTCCGAAAACTTTTCAAACGCTGAGGATAAGAATTCAAAATTTAATACAAAGAGTTTATGAAAGTACTCAGCTTCTTCGTAAATTATAATACATTCAGTACATTGTCTTTCAGTCGCATAGAACTCAACAGTAACAGTGTAGTGTGTTTACGGCATCTAGTCGAGGCTTTATAAACTGCTGTTAGAAATGTACGGTGGAGCAAATGTTTAGAAAGTTTGTCAAAAGGAAGCACTGTTGCTCTCAGAAATGAAGCTGCCGTAACTTCGTAAGTTTGTCTGAATTGAAACATCGGATTCAATGGCAGACCATATGCGTTTTTACCTAAAAATGGCATGTTCTGTTTGTCATGAGTTTCCCATTTTCAAATTTTACCGAGAAATAATTATGCACTTCAAGGGCACGAAGGCTTTTTTGGCAGTACAAACTTAGATCTGCTGTCTCGGAAGCTTCGATCGCAGCTTCAACTGAGGAAGTTCAGTTGAATATGAACATTATCAAAAATTATCTTTCACCAGTGGCTACGGCTCGCCTGAAATCATACCAGTGCTGGACACTAGAAGTAAATTAGATTTTTGTGCAAATTGTCATGGCGTTTCGTAACATTCTGAATTTACACGTCCAAATGTGGGCCGGATGATTTGAATATTGCTGTTATGCGGGAGCAAGGAGAGAGTGCAATCACCTACGTTTTATCCCGTAGAGACGATGACGTTTTATTGGAAGCTAGCGTGCAAGCAGAGTAAAAGGCAAGGTTTTCCTTGTACCAGCAGAAAGCTTCCGCGAGTAGCAATAGTGGGAGAAAAAAATCTGAAAGGATCAATGATTTAGTAGGCGTAGGCGTTGAACCGTTTATATTCTGCGGAACTTCGGACCACCTCTGGAGGTCTGGATCCGATGTTATTGTCTGGATGGCGATAAGGTGTAATTACATGGTTCAGTTGGTAGTAGTAGTGTTCAGGTCATGATTGAAGATGACAGTGTTGGGATAACTAGAAAGAAAATATGAAATCCCGCACCCGCCGAGCTGTCATAAGAAATTCTGTGAGCATTAGCTATTGCTGCTGGACCTCGTTACTCTCGTTTTTTTACGTTGACACTCAAGTTATGACAGTGCATGTTAAAATAGCAAGAAACCTTTCACTATGGCCTAAAAATACGAAGGAAATTATAACGATTATAATGGTTATTGTTTTGGGCTTGAATGGTCCAACTGTTTACTTATTACGTGCAAGACCAGTGGACAATAATGTTTGGCAATGTGTGGGATATGTACTGTGGACATGCAAATTGCTCTGGTACACTAACTGAGCCTGAGAGACTACAGGGGGGACGCCAAGGAATAAAAGGCGGATTAAGGTAATTCTTTGCTTGACTTTTGGAACTAATAACTGACTGGGAGAGTATATGCATACATTTGGATGAAAAACGAGGATGTTCACATGCGAGTGCGGTAAAATTCATATGCATAGTAAATAATCTCGGCCGGTGTGCGTGTCATGCAATGGACTTGGCTGTAGCCTTAAACTTGTTTTGTCTCAGGTCTATTATTATGATTACCTTACGTGCTTTTTGCTAGCAGATGTGATCATGTTTTGTAGTGTAGTAGTTGTTATTATGTTCAGTGTTCATGCTTTCCTACTATTTCATTCAATCCCTCATATATTCATTTCTTCGCCCAAAAAGTTTAACCGTAGTCAGTTCATATAGGGCAGCAGCAGCAGCAGCAACAACAACAACAGCAACAGCAAAAACAATTTGACCAAGTATGAGAAAAAGCGACAGTAGCATATTCTGGGGTAAGCTGTGTAGTACTAACTTGATGTATAATCTGCCTGGCTACGTGTGTGTTTGTGCGCCTTTGTAGAAGAGGAAGGCACTAAAGCCACAGCTCATATCACTGCCACATTCTTACCATAAAGAAACCTTATAGAGCATTTTGTAGGACAGCAACCAAGAAGCGAGAGCCAATCCACCTTACCTTCTCTTTCAAACTCAATCACGTAGTCTTCACAACTTCCATTCTAACTGACTTTAGTTTTAGACACGATAGTGCTCTGCTATGGTCCAGTAGTCTAACCCTCTGCTCTTTCGCACACCACAGCAATAGCAGGAGCAATAGTGTAGTAATAGCAGCAGCAGGAACAACAACGGCAGAGCAATACATTCATAGTCTGGCTTTCCTTCTTTTGATTATTAGAGTGACTGACTGAGGAAGCTCAACCCCCTACGATGAGTGTATAGTTCCATGAGGCCAAGCAAGCTCAATAGCTTTCCGTGTAGACTCCATCTTCAAGATCATTCTGCAAAATGATTCCTGAATAGTGACTCGAAGGTACAGTACAGTAGTAGTAGTGGAAGACTCGTAACTATTTTCTCCATTTCTTCTGCCTTTTGTCTGTCTATAGAATCATCCATCTATTTCCTATTATGTGTGTACATCTAGTTGTGCGGGAGATGTGATTCATTGAAGGTAGTGTGAAACGATTGGATTTATTGCATTGACTTGAGTGAGCGAGTGGTATTCAAGGAATTGAGAGATAGAATAAGAAGAGGAAGAGTCACCCTTTCCACCTGATTTATTCCCCACGCTCTCAAAAGCTTTTTTCTTTCAAAGTCCTTAAGTTCCTTCTTATATTCTAGAATCAGCCATCTCTGCAAATGTCTTCTTCCAACTCAGATCGTCGCCCCACTGTATCAATCTACAGCCAGTTTCCAACATGAATTCGTAACACACGAGCCAACAAGAGCCTCTGTCGCTTTTAACGTTTCCAAGAAGAACTTTACAGGTTTAGTTGGGTCATCAAGAAGTCAGAAAGTGATTGACTGAATTGGGATACTCGAGTGGAATCGGGTGCATGGTTTTTCACTTGTTTTATTGTGATGTGCCAGAAATTAATGAACCATGACTTGGACGCTGGACACGCACTGTTAAACAGGGTGACACTTCCGTGTGTAAAGGATTAGAGCGAAAAAACCGCCGCCACCGCATTCACCGTTACTACGTAAACGTTTTTTGTCCTCCCAATTTTCAGTCATCAGCAGCAGCACGTGGATTGCTGGGCTAATCACTGCAAATTGGATTCTCATTCTATCTGTCCCGCAAAAATGTTAAAATTGCAACCGTGTTCATGACATGAGAGGAATGTACTCAAGTTGTTCGTTTATGTCACTACAACCAGGAGGAAGAGAGATAAATGAGAATAACAATAATTCTTAGAGGCGAAGAAATAAGCGAGTGCAAAAGGTTGTGTTTCTTTAAGAAAGGAGGGGGACAGTCAGACAAAGCGTGAACTTGGTTTTTCTAATCTCGCACACATTCATATGGACACTGTGAGAGAAGAAGAGATTTTTGAGCCCTATAGAGACAGTAGGGAACTGCCTCTCAGTGGGTCAACTCACAGCTTACGGTGTGTGTGTGTGTGTTGCATTAACAGGGAAGCCTATCAAGTTCTCATGTGTGTGAGTCACTAATATTGTGGCGCATTTACAAGCTGTTCAAGGATCTGCACGTCGTCGTCGTCGTTGTCGCCTGTCTAATTATTAGTCTCTTGAGAGTTGATTTGGAATCGTTGTCGTCGTCGTCATCATCATCATCATCATCATGAAGCTGAAATGGTGGAGCAGGAGCAGTGTACTCCAATGCTGTGCTATCGGAATAATTGATTGTTAACGTGCTCCATTGAACTTAAAGCCAGAAAGGTGGATCAGTCAGTCACTCACACTCACTTTACTTGATCCATCTTTACATGCAGTGAGCCCGTAGTGTAGCGCTGTCTCTTCAGGCTGACTGTAGAGTAGTGTAATTACTCCTGCCGCTCTTATCATTCATCGTCCTAAATCCATTTCTCAACTTACTCCAGTCAGCTTGTATCTGAACAAGAATCCAATAATTATCATAATGTTCCGAACAGTTAAATTTAAATCTGAATCTGAAGGAAGATTCCGCACTGTGTTGATAAAACGGGATGAAAAGATTCAAAGTTTAACATATAAACTAGGACCCACAACTGCGGTAAGAATTTATTCTCATTTTCATTCTTATTGTTCACTTCCTTCCATTATTTCCCATGATTTCAGATGAGAAGGAGCGGGTCACGTAGCATGAAGCTATTAAAAGACTTAATTGTGCGATGAAACTAAGACAACTACTTTTTGTCTTAAAAAATGTAAGAAAAAAGTGACTTGCTATGTAAGATTGGGCTGAGGGAAAATAAGCCTTGAGGCAACTTTAAATTATCCTCCGTATTTAGATGCTCACAGTTCAAGCTTTGACACTTCCGGTGTACAGGAATATCTGTGTGTGTGATATGTGGAACTATATTGGAGCTCGTTTGAGATTTTCATGGCCGGAATACCCCAACGGGGAAGCACGCTATCCATCTGAAATGTCCTTTTTGCGTGTGACTCTTAAGCTGGGATATGTTCAGTCCTGTTTCATATGCGATATGGCGCACGAACAAGTTCCTTTGAACTGGACAACGAATTTCAAAATAGTGGCTTATTCAGTACCCATTCAAAGTTGTAGTTTTTTTCACAGTGTGTGTTGTTGCTGCTGTTGATGTTGCTTGCATATCCACAGTATGAGTAAATTGCTCTGACTGCTATGTTGCTGCTACAATCTCACTCGCACGCTCAGCTGATACATATTTCAGTAGTTGCGGCTTCCTGGAAGCCCCTGGGGAATTACCACCGTTTCTTCCATCACTTCCCGTATGTTCGTTTGTCGGCGAATATTTTAATATATGCACCACCTCTCTGCTCTCATTTTTGTCTACATCTGGAGGCTCAAACGGAATGGCTATTTACAGTGACATGCTCATAGGGATTTTTGGCTCGAGGGATTCTTTGTGATAATTATTGCATCCCATAGGAGACCAGTTCCGTGGTCATGACCGGAGTTGTCGGAGGCTTATTTAAGGTCAAGGTGATCTTGTTTCTACAAGACTTTCTATCCTGTTATCATTTCCCTGACTGCTGTACTAAAAAAATGGATCAGATGGCACACTTGATCTCGTTTATTCCCTCTTCTTTTCTTATACGTACTCGGACGGACCAAATAAGTAAATAATAATGTTCCTTTATACGTTGAGGTTTGTGGGCCAGTTAATTAATGTTACAGAGCAAGTTCATCTTGCATAAAAGATTTGCGTGGTCATTATTCAAGGGTCGAGATGATGATGAGAGTAAAGCGTGCAAGTTCTGGTCGGATGTATGACGACTCTGGCGACGCCCATGGTGTGACAATTTAATTTACAGAATGTATACTCATGCTTGAATGTCATGGTCAAGGAGAATAAGTTACGGGTATGTTCAACAATAATATTTCATAGCAGAGAAATAATAATTCTTCGCAAGCTTCAGACGGGTGGCTATGATTTGCGTCATGTTCATCATCATCATCATCAAACATGTGGCATTATTTTCATATTTTTTGTTGTTTTTGCTTGGCAGTGCATAACGTTTGAGGAAAGAATTGTAGCATTTTAGGAGCAGATTTATTAGTGTTGAACTATGGCTGCAGAGCAGTGTCGCTGTATTGCATGTCAGATTCGGCTTGACCATTTTACTCTATATTGTAGCCACTATGGCCATCATGCTCAGTTTCTGGCTTTCGTAATGACGTTGGAGAAGAACTGCAGAAAATGTCCTCTGTCTGCGATTGCCAGGAGCTTTCTGTGTAGTTACAAATGAATTTCAACTGGAAAGTGTGTAATCCGCCCTGACCGACAGATTAACATTTTACTTATGAGGCGAGTGGGCAGAAATAGATAACCGTTAATTGTTTCTGGAATAGCTGTAACGGCATGCTTTGTACCCATCTCGTGTATTCTTATCAATAGTAATTCCAGCTGTTTTTCCGACAATTCCTCAGAAGTGATTATTGATGTAATACATGGCTGCATGTTCCATTCTTTGAGGCCCCCAGCAAAAGAATTCAAGGCTAAAATTATAATTATTGGGATTTGCCTCCTCTGTACAGAGAAGAATAATTTGGCTCAGGCATAAAGTTTCCCATGTTGCGTCATATCTTGATTTTTTTCACCTGCCCATGTAACAATAGTAATAATACATTCATTTTATGGATTTTTAACTACTGCTTGCGAGTATTAAAATACTGGGAAAAAGTTTAATATTCCGAAAAAATTTAGCTACAGACGAATCAGGTGTGTTCGGTGTTGGTTAAACTCAGGTTGTAATAGTTACAAATTACAGCTGGATATGGCGCTTCGAACTCAGTCGTTAGTCCAAGGGGTAATACAGTGGAGGAAAAGGATGATTCTGATTAGATAATAATTTTTTAAACCTAATTCTGTAGGTTTTTCAATGTCAGAATTAAAGCATTGACGCACTTCTGTTAGAAGTTTTTGTAGAAGTAACACTGGAAGTTGCCTGGGTGCTCTGGCCACCCAATTGCGAACGGAATCATTAAACCCCCAAATGGACAGTTTGCACAGAAATTGAATAGCGTGATCAAGTTTTGCAGTTTTCCTCTAAACGCCCAGGTGACTATTGTCCTGGTCCTATGTTCTCTGTCTCGGGCATGATCCCGTAGGCAGACGATCGCTAAGCATTTGGCCAATGCAGGCTGTTCATAGTCATAAATTCAACGATGGAACAGCTGCTTGCAAGCCATGAAATCGGGCCTGTCTCTCTTCTTCCTATTTTATTGCTCACATGCAGTGCAATTGCAGCTTGGCCACATGAACCTTCGTGTCTTCATCCGAAATGTGCGGATGGAAGCCATGAAGAAACTTATTGCAATTGTTTGCTCCTGCAGTTCCCATGGCCAGTTCACATTGTTTTTCTTGCAGACAATCGCTGCATAAACCTTGAGACGTGTGCAAGAGTAAAATTCATTTTCCACATCGTATCCAACTGCTGATGGTAGTACTCGCTTCTATCCCTGGATGACTTCCAACAGCTCATCTTATTGTAAATAATTCGGAGGAAAGTGTAAAGGAGTTTTTTCATAGAGTATACTAGATGACCCTTGAAGATTATGCTGCTTGAGTGGTAGCAAGAAAATGAAGAAACATTGAAACTGTGTGGCGGTAACGGCAGCTTCCGCATCATCCATAATAACGTTACACAATCATTTATGCACAGCTTCTCTTCATTGTTTTTAAGGATTGACTCTTCTGTGATGCATCAAATGTGGAAAATACAAAGCGCTGGAATTAAAGCGAATTGGCATGCTGCTGCGTGTATGATAGCAAAATGATAATGATAGAATTTTTAAATGAGTAGAGAAGCTATAGTTTGGGAATCATGACCTTGGTCGGTATGTTAATATAATAAGGATGATTATTAAAGCAGAAGCGAGTACTGACTCGCTCTATCCAAGGATGGGTACAACAATGGCTTTATTTCCCATGTATTCCCACCAGCTCTATAGATTCATCTGTATGGAAATAAAATTTATGCGAGTTTGTGTGTGTCTGTATGTCGGACAAATCTGCTCGTAACTCAATCCCAGTACAAAGCAATTAGTCGTAGATAAGCCAGAGTTGAATTTTTTAAATTGTTAACGTTGAAATCAAGATGTAATTGATATTACTAGTCTACTTTACAAGCGCAAGCGATTGAAATTAATGGAAAACTAATGGAAACTGTACGTGAGAATGGAAACGTGTCCCGCTTGTAATCCTCGTGTCATTCATTCTGTTTTGAAAAGCAAAGAATTCATGCAAAAATGCACCTGTCCTTCCACAGAGTCATGAATACTGACATGAGTAGGCAAAGCAGTGAGGCTCAATCACGTCGTCCAACACCCTTTCCAGTGGACCTTTCCCAGAATCACTACTAAATGTAGTGATAGCCAGCAAGAATAATAATTGCCTTTGAGCCATTTACAAGTCCAAGAGGAAAGTCAGTTGTTGCGGTGATATAATGTGTACTGATGCGATGATTGTGAGAAGATAGGATCAACTTTTCTCACAGCTCTGATTTGCAGCTCGAGACTTGACTTGTTTACGCAGAAACTTAAATGCTGCTGCAAAAAAGTCCTCGTGACGTCATCTGGCGTGCGTAATAACTCAAAAATGCCAATTAATAGAATGATAACGCCCTCATATGAATATCTTCACTGAATTTTTAAGTATCGATGCTGCTAGGCTTTTGGCTCCAGTTAAAAAAAAATCTTGTATTCCTCTGCGTTCCATTTAGGATTGGATGCTACGGTGGATTTTTGCAATTATGTGCCTGCTCCATAGCGGTTTGCTGCAAAGCGAGCATGAAATTAGTTGGACTGTGCCATTATTCACGTTCCTAGTCAATGCAGTGTGGATTTAGAAAATAATTGATGAGGTCGGTCGGTCAATTCTGGTAATCTGCCACGAAAAAATGTAATTTTTCAGAATTAAAAGAATGAGGGAGAAGCTTGTTGTTGTGGTAACAACAACAACCTCATGTACGTCCACGTAACAGCATAAATGGTATTACGCAATACAAAGTAACACTGGAGCATGAACTAACTGACTGAGGCGAGGTGGTGGCCCATGAATTATGAGCCCAGCGTCTCAAAAAAACACTATTTATCCAATAAAGGTTTAAGTTGAACCTGTTTATTGTCCATGGAAGGGTGGAAAATTTTACAACGAATTCCAACCTCATGTCGCGCAGATTTTGAAAGCTCACCTCGACCATCGCAATTAGAAACAGGTTGAGCCAATTCTTGGAATCGCAGCAGCAGCAGAGTTCATTCATTGATTCAGAAATTCAAATGATTGCAGTTCCTGCTGTTTTTTTCCTATTCGTTTTTCCACCACCTTGCCGAGGTCAACGGGTTTGTAATTATCGTACCAAGAATACTTCATTCACTTGTCCTCAGCAATAGTTACCCTTGCCATAGGTGAAGGTGACAAGTCCACTACAATCTTACAATTTAATATGAAAGAATCTGGTAATTTGGAGCAGAAAATGGAATGGAGGTGGAACTTTATGTAATTTTTAAGGTTGCGGGACTGGAAGAATTTGCAAAAAATAGGCCGCATGTTTAATGGATGAAATGCTCAATGGTTTAGTTTTGCTTGGCATAAATACAAATTGACTCCAAGAAAACAAGATGGGTGCGCCTGCCTGGGATACAGACGATCGGCACTCCCCAGAATTTTTCTGTCTTTCACTCCTTCTTTTAGGCGTCATAATAATATGAGCAAATTGTATAAAATCGGATAGAAGACAAGTACGAGGGAGCCTGAGTATGCAAAAATGATCATCGTTCTCTATAAATTTGGGGTTCAAAAGTTTTTCTCCTAAATACTCAACGCTGATTCGTCTGCTATCCTCTGAAGACCGCCTTTTCATAACCCACTGACCAATCACATTCATTGCATTTTTCTATGTGACATCCTACTCACGAATCAGCGTTGAGTATTTAGGAGAAAAACTTTTGAACCCCAAATTTATAGAGAACGAGCTATCCTCTGAAGACCGCATTTTCATAACCCACTGACCAATCACATTCATTGCATTTTTCTATGTGACATCCTACTCATTTCCTTTCCCGCCAGCAAAAAATCCGTATGCTTCCTACTAATTTCGCCATCTCGGCAAAACAGGT
>JAQFYD010000197.1:0-25040 GCA_034694225.1 Bourletiella hortensis | reverse complement strand
ATTTTTTTTGCCCAGTGCAAGCCCAATAAAATGTCCAGTGCAAAGTCATTTTTTTTCCAGTGCCGATCACTTTTTTTTCAGTGCTCATTAATGTAATGCCTTTTCACAATTTTGACATAGCCGGTTCAGGCGAGCACTGTTGTTGTAACGGAAGGATTCAAGAGTAATTCTTTATCAAAGTTCTACCTCTTTCTTGTATCATAATCTCCCTTGGGATTGCAGACTTTAGCCGCAAGAAATTTTCAATGGCATGGCACATGCTTGATATTAGAGGAAATAAAAGCGCAGGCACATAACGAGGATTGTCATTGCGTAGTGGAAACTTAACCTGAATTAATCAAGATGAATTATTATTGGCGTGATTCGTGGTGAAAATTCATGACTGCGGGTAAAAAGTGTCTGTGTTTCTCTTCTATTTTCACCGTGCTCACTCCGCTGGTCAACTTTCTCTGGAGTTTAGTCCTATACATGGATTAAATGACGCAGGTCGCGTGAGGGCGATGTCCTACGACGATGACCACCACTGTCGTGGTTCTGTTTGATCCGCTTTGTCATGACGACAGCTTAACACTTGCCACATACTTGGGAGAATGCTTAATGAGTTTGTCCTAAGCCTATGAATCCTTCCTTTTTATTTATTTTTCCATCAAAATCAAACGATAACTCATTCACGAGAAGTGAAGCAGATGAATGTGGCAATTAATTAAGCCGCTATTCAATTTCCGTGCACAGCATTAGCTGTTTCTTCTATAAAATTTAGGAAATCCGTTTCCTATCAATCTGCCCATTCCGCCAATTTCAGTTGAACAAAACTTGAAATTTTGATTTCTCACGCTGTCATCCCTTTTCCGTAGCCTACCAAGGCGCATAAGGAAACTTGTGCTTGGGACCAAGTTTTCTTGATTCATTATTCACCTTCACATAGCTGTACACTCCGATCTCTTTCTGACAATTAACTCAACATCTTAAGATAAATAAATGTATGAGAACGTAATTAGTTACAACTTCCTGGAAAACCTTCCGTTCCTCTTGCTCCCAACGTCGTTGAGGTAACAGAAAACCTGTGAAACACCTCATGCCAGGTTACACTGCGGGATGGGAATATGTGATACAACAGGTCAACACACGGTTCCGGTAACAAAGTGAGATACAGCTCGTGTTATAGTGACAAATCATTAGCGTGGTCACACCATAATTTTTTTCACTGTTACACGAAATTGTCGTCAGCGAGATCTTAGTCCTTGGCAAAAATGCGGAAGGAAGAGTTGGAAACGTTACCATGATGCATGTTCAGGCACGTGTTGCCGCAAAAATTGGTCATTAACGCCTTACCCACTTTAGATAACTATAGGAATTGCGGGAACATGGAGCTTAATTTCTCATCATTTGCTGCATTTAAGGGGCAATAATTATGCGTACCAGTTGACAGCTTCGCAGATGCTAATTACATCATCAGAGAAACACGGACATATCTGGAAGATGTGGAAAACCAGTTGCTTTGGGCGCACGGGAACCTTGTTTTATTGAGTAGAACTGGAAACCAGGAACCAAGAAAAACATGTGACTGAAGTGTGCCGGCGGATGGGCAAAAGTTGCTTTAATTGAACAAGAACTGATCCCTATCCATCTGCAACAATCTTAGTACATTAGTTAATTATGTATGAATTAACCGCGTGCACTCGAGGATAGAAAATAGTTTGATAATGAAATTCTGCCGAAATGTGCTTTCCTTTGTAAATTATTATGGGCAGCTTATGGTTGTTGATTAAGTCTATGATGAGGCTTTGAGACATTACGGGGATGAAAGCGGGAGTTGTAATAGCAGAAGGAGAATAAGCGAGTTGAAGACCGAGTGCTTTACTTGATTCGAAGGTTAAGGATAAGATGAGGGGAAATGAAGCTGTTGCACAGCAGGAGAGTGTCCTTTAAAATGGACCGATGAAAGGTCATCAATTATTCTGGACAAGAATCAACTCTTTCTCTGTGCGGAGTTGGGTTGGGTTTGCTAGCAACAGCTGTTTTCAGGTTACAATCAACCGATTCAGTAGCTTTCCTTTTTCCTAGTAAATACAATAATAATAATTAGAATTATTCAAGTCCCTTTTAATAGGGTGGGGAGGAAGCTAAGCTTTGATAGCAAGTATAATTTATTTTGGGTTCCAAGTCTCTCTGCTTGTGAATGAATGACAAAGTGGAAATTAGTCAAGTAACTTTCTAGCCTTTTGGCCAATGTGAGGGAAGGCGCTGGCTGGGACGTAAGGAAGGGCTCCTTTCAATGACAAAGGTCATGATAAAATATTTTTAGTATCTCCAGCTACACCGTTACTTTCCAAAGGAAACAGTAATATGCGTAGTAAGTTGTGTGCCTTCCTTAATGATGTCATTCATTTTCACTGCAAGTCCCTCCACTCCCTTTGCCTACTGCTCAAGTTAATAAGTCAAGTTAATAGGAAATCATAGGAGGAGGATATAATTGGAACATAGTCATTTAGTACACGACGGGACTTTTATCTCGTCCCAAAATCGACACGCTTATAATACTCTGGATGAATCAATATGGGCAGCATGGGGAATGATCGTGCATCGTCCAAAACTGGAATCACCATATAGCATTTGCGGGCAAACCAATCACCCCGCACACACACCCAATGAACCACAAGTTGACGTCACAACAAGTACAGTAGTGTCTTCAGTGTCTTTCATCTATCCTGTAACAATACTAATTTTCACTCTCCACTGACTATGGTGGAGAGATGTTAACCATTGGAAATAAGTGCCTCGCACTTAATGGTCTAACAATAAAAGAAATCAAATCAAATCAAATCAAAAGTCATTCTGACAGCACTTGTAATAATTCCATGCCTAGCAAATGCCAGGGAGTCAAGGCAGCTGGACACAATCCCAAATGACAAAATTACTGCATTAAAATTACTTTTAATTTTCTTGGGAATCCCATGGCATGTTAATCTAATTTTAAATTAGATATAATTTAAACACAGAGTCATGATCATTAATAGAGGACAGGACAGAAGAGACCCTAGGAGGGTGAGATGCGTGTGTAAGACAATTTTAAATTTGTTCACACCGTGTCTCTTAGTTACGTAGGCAGCCGGATGATTGTCTTGAGGTTCCACGACCAAGTTCAAGTCCGTATCGTATTTAATGGAAAGATTCGAACGAGAAAAAAAACATAAAGTTACGTAGGGTATTTCCAATGAAGGTTAATTTATGGAATATGTGCTGACAGTGAGAGATGGTGCATGGAGATAAGGAGGAGCTCATGTTTCCGCTTATTGTGTTGCCCATGCATTGTTACCTATGAACTGAGTACGCTCTGGCTTTTCACGTTTCTACTCACTATACCCTTACACTTTCCCTTTCAGGTTCACTGAATGGTTTAAAGGGCACCTGCTCTGGAGGAAGCTCGCCCGTAACGGACTTAAGGGACGGATAATAATAATAGTAATGACGATGGCTCATGTGGTGTTACTACGCTGCGCTGCTGAAAGAGTGCGAGTGCACACTGTTAGATAGCCAGGATAATAATGGTGCATAGGGTGCGGGGAGTTTTTAGTGGGAGTGCAGGAGCAGAAGGAGTGGGATGGAGGTAGAATAAATAATAAAAACGGTGGGATTTATGGAAAAATGATTGCATAAGGAGCGGGCCAGAAGAGCCTTTGATCTACATCTACAGAATGATTTGGTGTACGGGGAGAGCGTGAGTTTGTGGCTGGTTGTTAAAAGTAGAGGAATATTTGAAGCCTTGGCTTAGGTTGCAGAAGTTGCAGTTTTCAGTGTAGTCAGTGAGAGAGGAAAAACCTGTTTTGGTGGCGTAATGGACTTTTAGAAAAAGAGCGTGAATGGTGATAAAAGTGTGAGTTCACCTACCACCAAGCAGTTTCAATGAGCGAAGTGAAGAGTGCCAGCATTTTGTTTTCAGTCTGTGCGAGTCCCTGCCGTCAGTCAGTCACTCACTCAGTCAGTCATTCCGCTAACAGACGCTACTCACCCAACACACAAGACACATTCTCTCAGTCCTGCAGTCAACAGCAATACTTTGTTCAGCTGGACATTTAGCTATTCATCTCTGTCCTCCCCTATCATCACTCTGCTCAACTTTACATCAAATATTTTTCTCTATTTTCTCAAACACTACAATTTACCACATTACATCTTTTGAGTAAGAGTTTCAACGTTCTGCTCAACCGGTCAGTACTTAATTGTCATCGCACTTGTCAGTCTCGCCGCGTGCTCCGTACGTATTATTTTGACGTGACAGTTGATTCAAGTAGTTATTCATTATTTGAGCCGAGGCAAAAGTGTGAGTGTGATCCTTTGTGTTTACAACTTTAAGACTGTTCAGCTCACTTTGCTGGAGGTATAGAAGAAGAAATAATAATAAGAGAAAAATGAATTCGTCACTGGTGGTCAACGGGACGACAGCGGAGGATTTTCATGACTTTGTATACGTAGTACCAGTGACAGAAGTTTCCTACTTAAGACTTTTTGATTTTGAGTCAGTGGAAATTAATCGACATCGATTATGGATGGGAGAAAATTGGCACGTTTCAGTCTATGCTTCACTTTTCTACATCAGTTTTATCTATTTTGGAAGCTTACTCATGAAGAATAGACAACCCTTTCAACTCAGAGGCCTTCTCACAGCATGGAACATTGGATTAGCTGCTTTCTCTGCTCTTGGATTTCTAAGAACAGCACCCGAAGTTTTCCACGTTTTAAAACAAGACAATGGCTTTCACCAATCCGTTTGTTCCAGGTAAGTTTAATGGCTCTTTCCAAATTATTCTCTTTTCCAGCACCACCTTTTCACATTCCATACTCGTTTCCATCATATTCTGCTCCCGGGTAGATCTTCTTAATTTCGAGATGACAAGCGTGAAATAGAGTCGAGTGACATAATAACATTTATGTGATCTGCAGGGAGGGCCATAATGCCGCAACTGCCTTCTGGGCTCTTCTCATGGTTTGGTCCAAACTTTTGGAACTTGGAGATACGGTTTTCATCATTTTGAAGAAACAGCCGCTAATCTTCCTTCACTGGTAATGCTCTTCTATACCCTTTCCATTTCATTGCGTATCAGATCGATGAGTCATTTGAAATTAATTAAGGCAGCTGCCTGCGTTCCCAATAAATCCTTCTGCGTTCACTTGAACGTAAAACTCGGGATTGGAACATTCTTTTCTCTTGTGTATGATTCAGAGGGAATGAATGGCTTGCCTAATAGAGGAGCTTCTGTGCCAGCTAATGTTCACTTTCCTTGGCTGGAGTGTATTGTGCCACTCGTGATGAGGAATAAGAGATCAAGATTTGTTGGGAAATAATTAGCCTAATCGGTGGTCTATAAGTGTTAGCTTAAAGCAGAGATATTTTCTATATCATGAATACGTCCAACAGATTAAGTTGACTGAGAGAGGAATTATTATTAACGTGGAACTATTATTGTTTGCAGGTACCACCACATTACCGTTTTGGTCTACGTCTGGGCCTCCTTTCAGTCATATGCTCCGTCCCTCCGATATTTCATGTCTATGAATTTCTTCGTCCATGCCCTCATGTACACTTACTACGCTTTCAAGGTAATCATTATTTTGATTTACAAGCAATGAATCCCAAGTCATCTTGTATGGCATTCTTACGTGGCGCGTGGGAAAACGAAATAGGACACAAATATTGCCATTGTTCTACTTCGCACAGGGTAGGGACACATACGCAGTAAGCTTAAAGAGCCAGTCGTCGTCATCCTCATCTACATGGTTTACCTTCAGTTTCCCTTAAATTGTTTAGTGGATGACTCATACACAAAGTGACTATTCACAAGGTAGAGAAGTGGCCAGAGTTGCGGCAGAGAGCATGATGCACGCTTTCTTCTGTGCAGTTTAACTCACACTGCCGTATCCTTCCAGTTCTAGGCACACGACAAGGCAATGCGTATCTGAATATTTCTCGTTCAGTCCCCTATTCGTAAAAGCTAAAAATATTTCACATCACAATGTTTAATGCATAGATCAGCAACAGCTTTGCGATCGATATCTATATCGATGAGCATTCGCTGGAGAATCATACCGGGTTCGTGCCTAATAATCAATTTGTCTACCTCAGCTTTGTCACGGGAGGTCCTGACTGTACTTAAAGTTGCAGTTCTAAGCGGCCTCTGTCAACGGCACATTTGTTGACCGTTCTCGTCAGCTTTTGTGGCAGCAGTAAGAAACGTTAGGTGATGAAGTAACAAAAACCACAGGAAGATTACTATTGTGAAGTATAGGGAAGAAAAAACTGCGGTAGCCCTTAAATTGAGGCAAATAGGAAGCATTATTATGAATAATGTTCTCTCTCCATAATAACAAGACAAGAGGGATAAAAAAGTAGTGACATGAACTACCAGAGAAGTTAGAGCATTGCACTTCTTGTTTCTCTTTCTACTTGCCTATGAGCTAACCTCATCTACACGGTTACATTGCATTGATGAAAAAAATCCAATTGTTACCCAAGACATTGCGCTCACGAATATGTAGGATACAATATCACACATTTACTCTCTACCGCACTCATTTGTTCCTCCTGTCTCACACATCCCCTTCCTTAGAAAGAGTTCTACACGATCTGAATCGGTGTCAAAAAACCTTATTAATATTCTTCATACACTTCAACGTCAAATTAATGATTTGGAAGGGAAGATGAACTAATAGCCATGATCTGTTTTTTCTTCACAGGCTCTTCGCATCAAAGTGCCAAGGAACATCGCTATGATGATAACGTGTCTTCAACTCTCTCAGATGGTAATCGGTGTCTCCCTCAATGTCTACCTAATCTACGCCAAAAGTGAGCTTGTTTCCCTTTCTTAAACTAGAATGTGTTATATTTCTCTTTCGTGCAACATACTCCAAGGAAGACGGGCAGCTGGGCAGGGCATTATAGAAGGAACAGACGAGCCAATTTTTTTAATTCGCAGCAGCATGAACACTGTTGCATTATGGTTGGCTGGGAATTTACATTGTTGAACAGCGGAGGGAGTGAATTGAAGGAATTCAAGGCGCCCCACAACAGTTATCATTACGAGGGTCAACCACTATGTGTGGCACTCGATATAATAATAATTGTTCCTGACCTTTAAGAACATCAAGTTACTCTGGCGTGACTGTAGGCACGCCACTGGAAATAAATAACAGGCGGTCTCGAGGCATCCATTCCAGAAAGATAACGTTAGAAAAAATTAGAAGCGTAGCTAACAAGGATGTTGTGAAAAATATTCCATAATAGACTTTAATTCCTATCTCGTCGCATTCTGAGGTCCAGTAGGAATAAAAGGGGGCAAAAAATTGAATAACCTTGTGGCTTGTTTATCATCCATGCTCATCTTGCTACCTGACCTTTCCAACCACTCATGGCTCACACGCATCTAGAGCTATTCGTAGGACTGGTTATCTGACGTCACAGTGCTCGAAAACATAATACAACCTGCGAAGATTCCTTATGGACATTTCTTGAGAAAATAATCGGGTTCAATCGCTATTCAGATCATAGTACAGTTAAGATGAGATTAGAAGCTACCTATTTGCCGGCCGAGACGCTGAAGGCGACAGTGGTAGAAATGTAAGTAGGGAGCCTTATTCATAATAATACATTATTATTCAAAGTCGCACATCTTGATTGAGTGCATCCATTATCCTCTATTCGGGTTCTCTTTTAGAGAAGATAAACGGGTTAGTAAACAAGGCAGATGTGAAGGGTGATGCACTTTTGAAGAATGCTTCGTTGCGTCATACAAGATGAAGATCGTGTTCATGTGGGAGATGCGAAATAAGAAAGGGAAAAAATCCTGTTTAATCCTTTTCTGTAACTCTTAAATTATTTCTCAATGATTAGTAGTTATGTTTTGCAGAAAAATTGTGGGCAGAAGTATTATGTGGGGAATGATGAGTGGAATTGTATAAATAGCGATATTGTAAAAGAGACTGGACGTAGAGTGAAGGGTACAGGTGTGAGTGACTGCAGGTGGCAAGGAACTTGGCATGGTAGCTAACATTTCGAGCTGAGCAATAGCTATTCCTCCAAAAGTTGTTGTTTTTCTTTTTTCGATTTTTTGATTAATGCGTCGTAGCCGAGTTGTTTCTAAATCCAACACTTAATTTACATCTCTGACCACGACCACGAGCATAGTACTCGATAATGAACTCTGAGGTAGAAATGTAGATTTTGTAACTATCGTAGATGAGAGAGGCACACGGCACACGCTCACACATAACCTCAAGCCCTCGCTCCAATGACCAATTTGTAAAACGAGAAGAAACAGTACCGCTCCTTGATTTGCATCAGGTAGCAGGGAGCGAGCAAGCAGTGTAGTGAGTGAGAGTGTTTCAATGTAAATACGTACTTTATGAGGCAGATGGAGAGGTTGAGAACCGGATGGGGATCATTATCTGGGTAATAATTATCGGGCAAGCTCAGTCCTTGCATCGTTGCTTCTTACATAATCATCATCACATTGTAAGCTTCCAACAACACGTTGGCATTGATATTGGAAACGGTCACAGAGTAGTAAACCCAGTAGTCCTACATCTCGACTGGCTCCTGCAGGTAGCATTATGATATTTGATATCGCATTGCAATTGATTCAAAGTTGAATGCCTCGTAATAGCTTACTTACCTTACCTCCCTGTTCTTCTTTAACGCAATCATTATTTCTTTGAGGAAATTCTTATTCAAGAATCATAATAGTAACAATAATAACAGATTGCACATTCTGCTCCAGTCAACGTTGTCCGCAGCATGCAACAAAGCTTCTTATAATACAAACCTCCTCTCACTTTCTTGACCTCCTTGCTCCGCAACAGAAGAGGCAAGCCTTTGACCTCCAATTATTATACATTTCATCTTTCAAAACATCCGTGTCCAACGCAACATTATCAGTCCTGTTTTTTCCTTTTGTCGATACATGATGCCATCCGTTGGACCCATGTCCGCCCATTCTTCGGCTTCCCTTCCCCCTCAATCTCATTATCATTCCGTTGAGCTTTCTGTTTCATTTTTTCCTTTTTTGTTAAGCTCGCATCATCATTCCAAGTTTCCTTGTCTGGCCAGTCGAGCAGAACAGGCCTTTTACAAACATTTTTTTCGGAAGGTTAAAGTCTTTGTTTTTTCCTGTAGTCGTGGATTAGGGAGACTTATTTGTTTAGTTTTCAACCATCATAGAACAACAAATTCAGAAATGCAATAGAAATTTACTGGAAAAATGCCATGGCTGAGATGTACAAATTTTTCTGTCTGTTTCAGTCTGTGAAAATGAGATTTTTAAGAGCAGTCCGTGCAGCAAGTATTGCGCAGAGATGATAGAGAGAAGCGTAAATAAGAATTTGAAGGGAAAGGGATGATGGTTCTTGTGTAACTTTAATAATGTTCATGTTCTGTAATTCATGTTTGGTTCAATGTGGCGGCCATTATAGTTGAGCTTCAGATAGGTGGCTAACATGTTTACTGCCACGCCGACTGAAAACATGTTTTCTTACTCATTCCACACACAAACAAACCAAGAGCATCGCCATGTGATTTGTTTACGCGAGGGCGAGTTGATAACTTCTCTTGGTGTTGTCCATCTTTGTATTTGGTCAAAAACACTGGGGATGGAGGACCTCTGTCCCTCTCTACCTCTCTTCATATGAGATACGGGTAGCACACAACAGAAATGGAGATTGTCTCATCAACTTAATCGCTCGGTTGTTACCAACATTATTAATAAATTTTCTTGTTCTTGCAGGTAAAGGGCACGAGTTTTGTCCTGATGCGGACTACAACGGAATCCACATGGCGCTTGTCATGTATGCTTCATACGCCGTCCTCTTTGCCAATTTCTTTTACAGATCCTACTTTGGCAAGACGAAGAAGGATTAAACCGTAGCAGTACTGTAGTTCTAAGTTTATTATTGATAATTATTTTAATGAACTGAAATTATTTTGTTCTGTACCAATGGACTATGTGCAGAAGACAGAACTGGGGAACAATACCAGAACGTTAGAGTAGTGATTCAAAAAAATAGATGGTCATGGCTTCAGATGACGACGGATGTGATTGTTAGATAGACGCGTAATAATTTACAAAGTTACTCAGATAATATTTTGTGTTTTGTTAGTCCTAGTTTTAATTACAAAGAACAACAACTACCTCGTCCTGAACAAGAAGAATAAGAAGTGGAGGAGAGAAGTCTGTGGAGGACTGTTATTGTAGACAGAGAATAAGATGATAAAGTTATTGAAAATTGAAAGACTTAAATAATAATTCTCTTTCAACCAAGACAATATACAGTAAATATTCCAAGTAATTATTTTACTCTTGCCTCTAGAGCAAACGATACCATATTTTATCTGCGTCGCGCACTATAACTATACGTTGAAAACAAAGCACGGTAAATGACGCCAAAGAGCGTCACGTGTTGTCCTTATTTGTGACAAATAAGACGTTTCACTTCAACTTGGTTCACCCAACATGTCCTCCTTACTCGTCTCAATGCTACGCGCATACAAAAAGTATCCGAAATAAACATGTATAAAATAAATACTCCAGACTTTAAACATTAGTTTTTTACCCACGAAAAGAACATAATTATAGCTACCATATGCCCTCGCTTTTTAGTTGTCATGGATCCGTGGTGTCGCATATCTTATCAACGCAATGGATTGCCTTATCGATATTTTGCCCAAGTTTGGCGCGCCATCTGCGAAAGTGCCGTGCCGACTCTCCAATAATTCTCGCTTTCCAGATAGGCATAGGATTACGATTAATTGACCGGTTAGCTTGAATATTTTAGACAGTTCAGTGCATTGAGTAGTAAATATCTGCTTGCGATCTCATCTACTTCACAAATGGTTCGTCGCCTGTGAAACCATGGAAGCCGTAAATCTTGTTGTTTCCTACGTTCCGCCACCCGACCCCCGAGGCTAATGCAATATTTTTCACAGGAAAAGTGCTGAGCAGGTTCTTAACGAAATGGGTCCACAGAACTTATAGAGCCATCATGATCAACGAAGGCTACTCACTTTTCGGCCACCATTTTGGGCAGCAAAACTTGACCAGTCTTGATGAGGCGGAACAGACGGAAGCACATCTGGGGTCGCCGTTATTCTCGGGCCCGAACGACCCGAGAATTAAGCACTAAGGATATCGAAGAAGAAACAAATCAAGTCTCTACTCATGGCGCACTTGAGTTTCGTGGCGTTGAATGGCTGCGATTGGAACACTGTGTTCAAGGAGTTGCTAGAATGCTTCCTCAAAGTAGCTACAGTCAGCTAACTACAACGGAGTTTGTTGGACAAACTCGAATAGATAATGTAAAGGTGATCCTAGAGAACTGCTTCCGTTTGTCAAAAATAATTTTCACATGCATATTCTTCCCCGAGAAGCCTGAGGATATGAGGAAGAATTTTGGACTCAAGCAAGTGACTGGGAGAGCAAGCACGGCTTCTGCCAAGTCGAAGGTTATTATTAATGCCACCACCTTGGTACTGGGCGGTGCGAACAAATTAACAGCCGACGAATCCTTACTGTTGCAATATTTAACAGACAACTTTAAATTCTGGAATTTGAGCAACTTGGTCCTTTCAAAATGGCAGATAGACATGGAAGAGATTACCAGTTCCACCATAGTCAACCATGTCAACGTACCATCCACAGAAAGTTCGTCCACCTTGACGTTGTTCCTTGTGGAAAATCAGGACAATTTAAAAAGCCTGGAAATCACAAGAGCTGGGATTCGATTGTTTCCGGAGCAATTCAAGCCGCCAACCCCACTCGTTCAGCTTGAGCGCTTTTCATTCAACATGGCTACAACTGGATTCCAGAAAATGCTGAACCAGCAGAACAGACTTGTTGTCCTCGAATGCTTCAATGAGAAAAGACTTAGTCCAGCAGCCTTTGCGTCTGTCTTTGTTGCAATCGACAAGTGTCGCCACACAATTCGTGACATAAAACTGGCACACAGATATGACCTCCTGTCCGCAGACGGTATTTCCACGAATATTCCTTCTTTTTTACAGCATGATTGCAACCTCTACAAGGCGTGTCATTACTTGCGGTCACTAAATTTAAATTTAAGTAATGGTTGTACCGACGATGATGGCACTGGAAACGTCAAGAGAATTGAACTTGTTGGCACTAATGGTTTCCCAGCTTCTTTGCAAAGTCTAATAGTACGTTTTGACTTGATAAGTGAAACGGAAATGGACACCTTTGCTTCACGCTTTGTGAATTTAAAACGTTTAAAGTTTCTAATTTTTCATGGGAATCCCAAGTACCCTTACAAGTTAAAGCTGGAATGGGTGACAAAACTTGTTCAACTTCCGCAAATAGAAATGTTCGAGTTTCACTTTTGCCAACCATTAGATTCTGTTGCAGCTGAAAAACTGTTGATGGCGAACCCGAAGCTGAGCAACCATCTAAAGATGACAGCCGGTAGTTGTGCGTACTGCAGCAAACGCTCCAGCAAAATTTAAGCCATCACATTGCTTCATCATAATTTTTTCACCGCTGCTGGACAGAAATATATAAATGAATCGCTAGTCTTTTTCTACGATCAATAAAATACGTGATTAAACAAATCCATGCTGTGATCGTGATCAACATGGAAGCTTTTTGAAGCAACGGGAGACACTTGTGATGGCCTCTGACGAGAGCTGAGGGAACGAAGGGGAAATGTCGTAGAATTGTTTTCGCGGGAATTGCTTCAGTCCAAATGTGACAACAGAACGGAAAAGACCGCAGTCCGGCGGCGACTGCAACAATTTTAACAGCAACTTGTTTACTGCACATTCCCAATTGTCTCAATTTTGTCAACATTAAAATTATTTATTATCCTAGCAGGTTTTTTAAAATCAGTCCCTTCATTTTCACCTGTACGTTATTACTTACAACTTGGATTACTTTGTACATGTATAAGGTTAAGTGATCAGGGCCAAGTGTGCGTATTTAATGGAAGAAAATGAGAGTATAAATTGAATACTTCATTTATAATACATGGTCGAGCCATAGTCAAATCAAAATGGGAGGATCTATGGGGAATCGTTACATTTCCGTCCGGAAGAAACTGGATGAACTGGGCTACCGTGAGGCTTTCGGGGTTGAGTCGCTTACTCTAGTTGAGCGTCTCCTCCGGGATTTGTTAACTACATCTGAAAGTCTGAAACAAAGCCTTGACGAAGCCTCCACCTATAAGAAGGTCGGTACAAGAATTAATAAATTTAGTTTGAGTACAATACTCATTTAGACCTGTCGTGATTCAAAAATTTATCATGACGATTCTGGTAGCCGGAGACTTGTTGTATGTGGGATAGAAGGACTGTTGCTTATGTTTGTTATTAGTGACCGAAAGGCAAGTTCATAGTGTTCGTAAAAATCACCAAGAAAATTTCTGATACAGTGAGCATGTGTCAGGTGAAATCTTATAAGTTAAGCTAAGGCGGCAGCTGTAGCATAAAATTGCTTGCTCATTGTATATGAGCCAGGAAAGAATGGTCCATAACGCAGTATTATTAATTGGTTCCGTTTGTATTAATCACCTTTGTTTTCTTCACTTTGGAGGTAATAATGGAGTGTTTTATTGCCGTTCAAGTACTTCCCGTTCCGGGTTTTATGTTGTCGTGGAATGAAAGTATGAACAAGTTTACAAAGAGTCTGTGTAGGCAGTTACACCTTAATACATTGAATATTGATTCGGTAGAATCGATAGCAGGAGCAAAGATAATTAGGCTTGGAATGATTTCCTTCCCAAGTTTCAGGTCACGCCGCACCACGTGTGTATGTGGATTCGCCCAGGCACACATCTGTCATTGACTCAAACTCTGTTTTATACGTTCCTATGGTCATATGTACAAAAAAACAATCGCATTTCCCTTCCAGTAATGGCATGTGAGTTCGTTGATTCTTACAGAAATAGTAGCTTCTTGGCGAATTTATGAGAGAAAGTTTTGGGTTAGTGCAAGTTGCAATGCATTTTTCATTGCATCTTGTCAGCTTTGAATGCAAACTTTCACCAGTGACAGCTTTACTACACAGAAGTAAGCAGGGGGGAAACGTGAAGAAATTTGTTATGCTAGCGTGAAGGAAAGGCTGGAAAGGAAATGCCTAATGGAATGAGATCGATAGGTCAAGTCGAAACTAATCTGCATACTCCACCCATTGAATGCATGCTAAATTGGTCTCTTAGGCTCAATGGTCTGCTAAGCCTCTCCTATTCGTGCAGTTCTTTCTTACGGTTGATTCGCTCAATACTCATTCACTCTGTAGTAGTACTTAGAAGTATAGAACAGAGCACAAGCTCGTAGATGATTAGGTTGCTGAGAGCTTTTATTCAGGCTTTGGTGTAGAATAATCACAGAGCAGTAAGTTGTAAAATCCTTTTGCAGTAACAGAAGTGATGGATATTCCTGAGGGCAAATGTTGATGGGGCATTGTGCAGTCTGGAGGGAAGGATCATGAAAGTCAAGATGCTAGACTAGGATATGGTGTGTAGATTGATAGATGGTTGTAGATTAGGTGGTACCTTTATCGCATGTCCATGAAGCAGGTTTTAATCATCGATAACGAGGCACGTATGGGACGTGGTAAAACTGGGAGTGAGTGGTCCGGGCAAGAAGTGAAGGCTGGACATGGGCAAGAGTAATTGGATTGTATGCGAAAGAGCGATCACATATTCTTCTGAATGCTCTCCTTTCATGGCAGCTATCCCTTCATCCTTCTCACCGTTCCTGCATGCTTTATTTAGTTTATTCAGCACGATTCTATGAGGAACTATTGGATCTACTCGATTGAACTGTAGAATTTAGGCTGAAATGCTCTCCAGCTAGGCTGGGCAACTCAGAAGCTGGCTCCCATTCAGACGACAGTGTCACACTGGACAATTGGTAACAATGACATCCTTGTACGCCTTCTATTGCAGAAATGTCATGCAGTTTGAAAAATTTCTTCATGCAACCTCCAGTACCCCCTCACAATAAGTATATTGCCAGTAAAGTTACTGGAAGCCCCTCGGTGGGAGATAATGGGTTTTAGCCATGTGTCAGCCTTGCGTGCGGATCCAAGTTTTTTTATTTAATAAATATCATCGTGCCCGTGTATACATTTGTGGGAAGGAATATTAATTCGGAAGGACTTGACTGGCGTGCAAGATTTTTTTTGTCACTCAGTCAGAAACCTCCATTGTAAATCTCTTTCGCTGTATCATCTACCATCATTCCTAGGAGACAGAAAATATAATGCAGTCCGAATGAGGTTACTGAAGGGTTTTTGGTTGGATTTTGGTGAATAATGTGGGTCGAAGTTAAGGTGCGGATTTGGTGTGAAAAGCATGTAAAAATACTAAATAAACGAGAAGGGGGATTAATTATGTAAAACAATGGCCCGTCAAGTGTGATGGATTCTGTCGTATTCATTAGCGTGATGACAAATGGGCTCCATCTCTTTGATGTCCTTAGGTTCCAAATAGAATGCCAACATTCATTTTCTCTTTGTTTTCCCATGTGAGACTTGACTGAGTGTCTCTCCATGAAAATGGAACGCCAGGCAGGGGTTTACAGAATAATAGGAAAGTGACCGAACCCTGCTGCTCTTCACCAGTATATCTCTTGTTCAACTTAGTGGCCGAATTTTTTACATGGAAAAGGAACAATGAAGATGGCTATGTGAAGAAGCAAGTAGTAGTTGTATTCGCTTTTATTTTCGAGAGAATGGTAGCAAATGAAAGAAACTCGCGGGGAGGTCTGTTTAGTTACTCAACGATGCGCAGTGCTGCTGGTAGGTTGTGTCACAGTACGAATTATTTTCATGGTAAACAAAACTACTGGGACAGTAGTGCGCTGGCTTTAATGAAAGGTGCGTGTCAGAATTTATTTGAGGTTAGGTGTGATTTTGATAGGAAGGCTGGTAGAATTGATCGACCACTACGCGTAAGGAACTTGCAGAAGGAGCAAGAAAAATGGCAGTCTTCCGACTCAAATTTACACTGGGATTGTTTGGTGTCGACGTTGCTTAATGGTTCTTCTTAATATTATTCCAGCTTGCACGGGAGCTAGAAGAGGGTGTTGAGCCTTTCAAAGAAGAGAACTTGAGACTTATAAAAGAAAATAGTCAACTTCGGCTAGCAGTCCAAAAGAACGAAGAAAAGGTTCAGGAGAAACTTCATGGTAAGTAGTTCTTTATTTCACCCTATCTTACTGGGTTGCAGTCGTCCAGTGGGGCTACGTACTGTATTTATACAGTAGCAGTTCGATAAAAATTGGGATCCTTGAATTTGGGGCATTGTGGTACGAATCAGGTTGCCCTGTAAGCAAAAAGTAGGCACTCGTTTGTCCATACTGTAAAAATGTGTGCACTGTCAATGTTTATGTTTGTTTGCCCTGGTTTTCATTTGCCGCTTCTACTTTTTTGCAGGTTGTAAAGCGAAATTGCGAGATCTTGAGAACGAGAATGCTGACCTGAAGCTACTAATCACCGAATTTGTGAACCGTGTGAAAAAGCAAGAAGTAGACTCTCTTGAAAAGACGAGAAGACTGGCCCAGTTGCAAGAAAGAAATCTGCAGGCTGCAGTAATTTTCAATGGTATGTGCTGTGAAGCTTCGAAAATAACGAAAATTTCAGGAGTTGATATTTTGCGGGGTTGATATGGTGAATAGGTTGAGCAGCCGTAAGGTATATAAAAGTACAATTAAAAGTTTCTTTTACACCTTTCTGACCTGTGTCGTGTCTGCTGTTTCAAAATAATTTTTTTTCATTGAGATCGAAAGTAGATAGGAGGAAGTATAAAGGCTTTTAGAAGCATTTACCGCTTCCTGCTGCCTGGCGGGTGATTGGATGATTCCTTACTTTTATGTATTTTCTTGCTTCTCACTGATTTAGTGAGTATAAATGCAATGAATGAATGCGCAAGTTTTGTTCTAGTTAATGAAATGAAAAAATCAGTTTGAATTTTTAGAGTTGACAAATATGCTAGCTGGATAGCTGGAAGGAGATTAGGTTCTGTTGGTTGTCGGTTGTTGTTGCTGGAAGTGGGAAGAAGGATTTGTCACAATGTTTGATAGAGCGTGCTAAAGGACTGTGATTTTCAGATGGAACTAAGTACAATCTTGGTCAGCGGCAACAAATGGAAATCGATTCACCAGCCCCGCTTTTGTGTCCGCACTGTACTCGGATCCGAAACTTGGCTCATTTTGGAAAGAATGTCGACCCTACGGCTGTAGATTATCTAAAGGTAAAAGATCTGACTGAGTTGATACAAGGCACTAGCCGCACGAGTCCTGTCATTTGACTTGACGCGACAGTACTATCGATGTTAGCTTGTGTAAAGAAATGATGATGACATGCAATGTTTTTAATGCAGGTTGCTGACAGTAGAATTGAAGCTCTTACTATACAGAACAGAAGTTTGAGGCAAGCTCAGCAAGATTTATTGGATTTAATAAAGTCTTTGAAGAAAGGAGTAGAAATGAGGGAGATGGAGCTGGAAAAATTAAAAGAAAACTTACGGCTCGGTCTACCTTTTACCGGAAGTAAAGAAATGATCGGAGGAGGAGACCATGACGTAGAGAGTAGCCCGTCCAAGGATTTACAAATAGCCTTCAAATCTGCACAACTCCAGCTTCAGATTTTGCAAAAAAGAAATCTAAATCTGGAAAAAAAGCTACAGAATAGTCTTCGTAAGTTCATTGTCCATACGAAAATTGAAATGCCGTATTAGTTGTATTAGTTTGTGAGAGAAACATAAATTTTAATTTGTTGATTTTATAGTTCAAGTCCATGATGATTTCGTACTTAACCGTAACAACCGATCGTTGACCGAGAGAAATTTTTACTTCAATTTCATGGACTCAAATGAATGCATGTTCCTTCCTCGTGATAGCATCAGCATGGAAGATAAACTGATGCTGTTAGAGAAGCAGCTGTCTCATTGTTGCCAGGAGAAAGCAAAACTGAAAGCCTTATTAGAAGACTGCGAAAGAACTCATAAGAAGCAAAAAACTACACCTGATCGCGAAGTATCCGGGAAGGAGTCAAAATTGAAAGAATCCTTGACTGAGAAGAAAGATAAGGAAGAAAGGGAGGGAAGAGGATGGGAAAAAGCAAAAAGTAGAATTATATCGGAAACCAAGAAGGAAGTGCTTTACTCTAAAACCGGGGTTAGGAATATGGCAGGCACGAAAGTGGTTTCTGCAGTAGGCTCCAGTACCAGCACTAAATTGAAATCAAGCCTAAGTCAGCGGACTATCACCACCAAAGCATCCGTAAATACAGCCTCAAAGATTTCAAAAAACAGACGAGTCGACAAGACGGTCGGCGAGCGAGTTTCAGAGCCATTCGAGCCACGGAGCACTGAAGAGGATGTGTTGACTGCGGCACCAGATATCAGCAGACAGCAGCTGAGAAGAGGAAGTGCTGCTATATCTAAGGCTAACGGGGCAAGGAAAATTTCATCAGTACAACTCACGAAAGGGAAAGCATCGCAGTCACGAGGTCTTAAAAGCAAGGCATCCATCTCTCGTACTGACGAGTCTGAAGTTCCTGTTCGTGAGGCTAACGGCATGAAGACTCGGACGTTAACGGGAGAGCAAAGACTTGAGGAGCCGTACGATACGAGTGGGGAAGAAGATGAGCTGCTGACGTCGGACGAAGAAGCCATGAGTGATCAGAGGGATGATGAGGAGGAGGAAGAGGATGAAGAAGAAGAGAGTGAGCAGCTGCGGCTGAATGAAGGCTATCTTCAAGAGGATGTGAGAGGCCCGAGTTCAGAGGAAGAGGAATTTTCTGAAAATGATCTTTCCCCCGATGAGCAGAGACCGACGGCATTTAGTACCAAATCACGTATACCTAAAGGTGAGCATGTTGTGGATAAAATTGGCAGCCAGAAAGTTGTGAAACCATCAAGGGAGAATATGTCCAAGACTGCATCAAAAGCCGCTTCAAGAGGACGAATGGATGACCTTGAAGAGTTGAGTGAGGGAGAGGACTCTACTAAAGCTACTTTGAAAAGCAAACATCCTTCCACTTTAATAACTAGAACATCAGAGCGAGAGGGGATGAGAGAAAGAAAGCTGGATTTCAACGAAGCAGCGGCCCAAGTGTTACACAGCATTAGTAAGAAACATGAGTCAGGAATGAATCTAAATGCGTCAGAAGCTGCAAAGAAGAGAACACCGCAATCAAAGAGTTCTTCGTGGCAGCTAGCCGAAAAAGATTCAACCAAAGGATCAAGGCAGCGAACGCCATCAAAAGAACGGAAAGAGAGGTCTCCGGCGAAGGAATCAAGTAGTAGAAGCCCGTCAAGGATATCGAAAAAACAGAAGGATTCACGAGAGAGGAGTTCTTCAAAAGAGCTGCGTGAAAGGGAGGTGTCTAAGGAATTACGGGATAGAACGTCATCCAAATATCTGTCCAAAGATATTCGCCAGCGGAGTCCTTCTCATGAAGGGGGACAAGAAGAAAATAGTTCTTTAAAGAGGGAAAGTCGCAAAAGTCCGCCTAAGGGAGATAAAGGATCGAGAACCTCACATCCTACTTCAAAACAAAATGTGGCTGATCTTGGTGAGGAAGCTGTGTCCCATAAACTTAGGGAAGCGTCACGCGCTGATGTGCGACGGCCGATATCCTCTGTAGACTTGAAGCGTAGCCCAGCCCAGTCACTCCTTCATGGTGCACGCCGTCCATCTTCAGAAGGAGCTGAGAAAGTAGCGGGCAAGAAGCAAGGCGCGCCTCAATATCAGGAATCTACCGAAAGCTTGAAATCTATGAAAATAAAAGCAAAACCCAAGGGTCGAGGCAAGCTCTTAACCAAGCAGGCTACACAAAAGGTTCATAGCGAAGAAGAGGAGCACTCCTCAGACGAAGAAAGTGTACAAGAGAGACGTCGCTCAGTTATTTCCCAGGGCAAAAGCTCTGAAGTCGCAGCGCGTTCTCCACCAAGAGACTCTGATGTGGAAGAAACTGCAAGATCTGTATCTGAATCCACCAGGGACCATGCCACTACCTCGAAGGCAGGTCGCTCCAGGGATCTTGTTTCGAGAGAGGATGAAGCAGTCGAATCACAGCCCTCTGGATTTGATGTGCGGAAATCGAAATCTCCGCCTGAAGGAACTAGTCACGTAGAAACCCCGCAGGTACAGCCCCGAAAAGAGGCAGGAGTAGGAAAAGCTGCACACATGGGCCCAGCAGCATCTTCGTCCCGAATGGCTCCTCAAGAAGCGAGAGATGATTCACAAGAAAATGTCACAGGCAGCCGCCAAACTATCCGCAGTCGAGGAATGCAGTTGCAGAATGAAGGGGTTAGGCCAACCTCTGCTGGTGACGACATGGAAAGGCTGGCAGGTCATCAGGAAGTAGACCGACAGCAAATCAAGAGACCTTCAGATACAAACCGCCAGGAAGCTTCTGATTATGTGGAAGATGAATTCGAAAGTTTCAAAGATCGAGCTCCGCGGCGAACTCCTTCGACGACTAGAGTCGACAATGTTCCCCCGACTGATCGCTCAGATCCGGCATTTGTCCATTGGAGCGGACAGAAAGGAGTGGAACCAATGGATGATACGGCTTCTCGAGAAGGGATTCCACACAGGGACGGCAGATGGCCTGGAGAGACAAGTAGAGAAGATGAAGGGAGGAAAAAGAACGTTGATACCTCAGGTCCGGGCGATGGCAGGAACGGGTGGCAACTTCCAGGTGCTGAAACACGAAAAGATCGTGACGACCGGGAAAAAGGAGCGTCTTTGAAAAGTCTGTTTGGACAAGAGCGAGGGGGTGCACCGTCGAAGCCAAGAGGGGAACATGACCCTTATAGGGATACTACAGGTTATGGTGCTGGTGGAAGTAGGGCTTACGATCACCCTGCTCAAAGTGAGATTCGACGTGGAGATTGGGGCATGGATTCCCGTGTTCGTGACCTCCCTGTGTCCAACTCCGCCCTTCCACCTGATGTAAGAACAGTGGACGACCTGTATAGCAGCGATCGATCTCATCATGTCGACAGAACTGTACCAGGCTTCGATCCTTACCAGCCTTTTGCTGATACAAGACCCACGGGTCGAGATGGCAAGCTATCAGGACAAGATGATCGGCGGGATAACTGGAGAAGAGTTACCTCGAGGCTTACAGCAGGCCCCAGCTCTTCAGCTGCAGCGTCATCATCAGATTTCCGAACTCCCGGGTACGGTCCATTCCCAACTACGAGCAGTGCTGCTAGACAGGAGACTTTGAGTGACACCACAGACTTGTACAATAGAATCCGTGCGTTAGAGCGCACAATTGACAATCTGCAGGTGGAATCTAACAGGGCGAAAGCCTCCAAAGCTGATCTGGAGCAAGAAGTTATGAAATTGCGTCGAGCTTTGGCTGAATGTCAGGAACATGGAAGGCAATTGATGACTGAAAATCAGAAGACCAAGTAATGCCTTTACTCTTACTACTGTAAAAGAGCTTCGGAATGTTTCTGTAATTTTATTTTACTCTTGTATTAGAATCATGTTGGAGCACACAGAAGCCTTACTGAAGGAAACTCAAAGGAAAGCAGCAGCAAACTACGTACCAACACAGCGAGAAAACCAAGAACTCAATCAACAGGTTCGTCAATTGATGGCTAGGGAAATGGGGCTTGAACGCGAGCTTGCATCCCTTACGGCAACCGTGAAGGCACTTGATCGAGATAAAGACGAAATGAGGATTGAATTGGACAGGAAGGATGAAAAATTAGCTCGCGTTCAAATAGAAAACTCGCAGTTGACGGAACAAGTACGCACACTTCAGCTTCAGCTGAAGAACGCCGAGTTGCAACTTGGGTAAACCTAAAAATTAGCGTTCTCCAAAATTAATATTACCGGAGGTGTATGTATTCACGAAAAAAACAATTATTGTTTTTGAAATTGCAGTCACACCGGGGAGACGAGCAGAGACCAAGAGCGTGAAATGATGCAGTTGAAGAGACAACTTGCTGATTTGAGAGCCGATCTGGAACACAGAATAAGAGAACGAGATGCTGCACAGCGCGAGTTAAACAGGTTGACCCAAAGTAGTTCTAAAACCGAGCTGGAGAAGAGGAACATGACTGTAGAGTTGGAACGGCGGGGAAAAGAAGCAGAAGAACTAAGAAGACAAGTGCAGAAGTATATTGACGAAGTAAGGCGTATTGAGGATCTGCTTGCGAGAAAAGTAAGTCTCTGTCATAGTGTGTGATATTGACTAATAGTGTGGAGAAATTAATAAGAAACTTTACTGTTTCAGGAGGAAGATTTGGAGCAACTGATGGACAGTTACCGATCCCTGACTCAAGAAAAAGTGATGCTTGAGTCTCAGCAGAGCATGTTGGAAAGGGAAGCTGCGGCCGTGAGAGGTGATGCTGTTGAAGCTATTGAGAGCAGTACTCAACTTACAAGCCAGTTAACAAGTAAACAGCAAGTTATACAAGCGTATGAGCAAGGTAAGGAGTGACTCAGAACAGCTTCCTAAATCTCTTCTTTTGCTTGCTTCTAAAGCTGGAGCAGGATCGAGTGTTAAATGCTGTAGATGCTGCGATTGTCAAAGTCGCTTCAGGGAGGACACTTCAGTGAGAAGGAGGCCAAGTAGAGATAGAGATAAAACCCATGAGTCTGTGGTAAATACTTTCAGGTTTTCCGTTTCTTCAAAAAACGCATAAACGACATATAATACCGACTTTTCTTTCCTTTAGTTGCAGACTTGGTCTTGGAGATCTCTTTGAATTTCAAGGCTTTCTTTTAACGCTGGGGCTTACGTTGGATCCGTTGTTTACGTATCCATGCTCCTAGATTCAATATTTTTCTGCCATATCGCGATCGATCGAGTTTCAAAATAATGGATTGTTTTGAAGGACTTGCGAAGTCAAAGTTTTCAAACTACTCTTTTTCACCTTCCGCATTAGTGGAAGTTTTTTTTAATTTTTTTTTTCGTCCCAATTTCGATTCCTGTGTTAAGTTTTTGTTAGTCAGGAATGAATACATTACTGCCGCAGTATAAAAGCATTTGAAATATAATCACATTACAAATTATACGAGATTTGCTCACAATTATCCTTGAAATTTGCGTTTGGATGACCGCTAGGAGCTCTCCGTTGCTTACTTTATGAATTTCTGTATATTGTATTTCACTTTGGTATCCGTTATTGATGAAATTGTACGTGCAAATTTTCTATTCGCAGAAATTGAGCAGCTGTCAAACCAAGTGGCTTCTCTTGAGAATCAGCTAAGAAGCACGCAGGACCGTGAAAAGATGCTACAGGCAGACTTGAAAGCAGCCCGAGATTTGTGCCTTAAATTAGAAACGAGTTTGGATAACACAAGGTTGAATGCGTCGTCCTCAGACAGTATGAAGAATAAGGTAAGCTTCTACTGCACTGACAGCAGATCTAAATGTTTTCCTCTGATAACTGATTCTGTCTTTCTACTAGCTTCAAGCCGAAAACGCAGAACTGCGGTCTCATCTGGAGATCTTGGAAGTCCAGCTTGCAGCAGAGACAGAGAGCAAAAAGAAGTTGGAGGACCTCTTGGCAAAGATGCGGGAGAAAGAATACCAGGCAGAGGCAATGATAAATACACTCAAGTCTGAAAAAGAGAATCTGACCTCACGACTTGCCTCTCTTCAAAGTCGAATGTAATAACTCATTTTATAGATGAACATTCAATGTATATCTAACTGCAATTCACTCGATACAGGGAGCAAGTTAGCGGCGAAATGCAGAAGCATCGTTTGAAAGCAGCAGAGCTTCAGGCCGAACTTGAAAAGGTCAGGAGGCAGTACAACAATGAAAAATCTGAAAGAGAAGCAGCGCTCGCTGAACTTAAAAGGTACGCCCAGATTCTCGCCTGCATTGAATCGAATGCGACGCTTCTTTTCTAGTTAGCATATAGCACGAGCTGTTCATGCAAATGAAGTTGAATCACCGACAATTGTTATGTTATTGTTTTACAGGATTCAAGCTCAGTTGAGTACTTCGAGTACAAGCCTTCTTCTGACATCGACTTTAGGACCTAGTAGAACTCCTTCACCTTCGCCGTATGCGCCTTCTCATACAGCGGGTGGTGCTGGTAGTAGTAGCATACTAGCCCCACCGGACCTATCACCCGTGATGCAAACGTCTTTCGGCCAACAACAGCAAGGGCAACAGGAAACAGTCATTCCGTCCCCTCAACCAGAGCTTTCATGAGCCAAATAAATTCCTGTGCATGAAAGGATGTCTCCCTGGAGCTTGAACCTCAAGTAATTCCGTCCGATAGCATTAAGTCAAGATCCTCTACTGAAGGTTTTTGCAGGTTTCTGAAACTTTAATCTGCGGATCTGCACTGGTCTAGCGGTCTAGGTGTGTCCATTCCTTATGTACGCAATAAGATGGGCCTCCTCAGCTACCTTTGATTGATGGCTAGATTTATTTCATTGTTAACCCATAAAGTGGCATACACTTGCCACGCTATGCAATTTCCCGTTTGTAAATTATGCCGACTACTATGTGATCCAGACCATGACACTATGTGTTCACTTTGATCTCAGTATACATAAGTTCAGTACTTAGATACACTTCTCATATTTGTTGATTCTTTTGTCATGCTATCCCGTTCATTTGCAAGTTCATTTTAAAACTGTAGCCATTGAAAAATGTTGAGTTTCAGAACTTTCGTGTATGCGTGTGTGTTCCAGTATAACCTTTATATTTCTATTTTTGTAAGACTGGACTCGTGTCCATGGTTTCAATAAAGAAATCAACTTTCGATGAAACAGTACCCTGTATTCCTCCGGTGCTCACAGTGACTGTGATGCCAAAACGACTTCCTTAGTTCGTGAATTGAGTTCTTCAAGAAAACCGAATGAGTTTTCATTACCAGCACAACTTATGTAACCCGAAACCCAGCACCATACGGTTGTATTCATGCAATGGAACAACATCAGCGTTTTTTGCTCAGCTGTCATATCCTGTCCGTAGCGGTGTGAGCATCTTCTCACATTCCAGCTGTATACTGTATACACAAACTATCGAATTGATTCCATGCACGT
>JAQFYD010000196.1:0-25063 GCA_034694225.1 Bourletiella hortensis | reverse complement strand
TTATTTATTTATTTATTTATTTATTAATTAACTATTATTGATGTACAAGCGACATGTATTCATTAAGTAGAATAAGGTAGTATTTTATTATTATATGCGAGCATTGTTTTTCCGTATATTACACAACAATACTAAAACAATAATGATAATAATAACTGCATTAAAATCCTTGTTGTTCATCTTGCATTGTCAAAAGTCCTACAATGATCCTTGCCCATAAGTTTCAAAACACTGCAATGTTAATGCAGTTTTGGGGGCATTAATACATATTATAATTGTTTTCATTAAAATGACATTAATTAATTATTAATAATAATTTATTCAGCTATAACTTGCATTACTTTAATATATGGTTACCGCATATGTCGTATACCGCGGCATGGATGCTCACTAATATTGATGGCGAATTAGAAATTTGCCCAATCCTGAAACTCCATTACATTTCTAGCTGTATTATATTCCCTATTATTAACTTATTAATTATTGAGGATGCACGTATCGTCTGTGAGTAAAATCCTATCTATTATTATTATTGATTGTAAATATTTTTTAAAAAAAGAATCCTCATTATTAAGGCATCTTCTCTGGTATGACAGTCAGAGTTTATATGTTGTTTTTTTTTCATGGCAATCTTCCAGTGTACATTACACTGTGTACATAAGGCACTAATTTAACAAATGATTTGTCTCTGCATTATTATATGGTAAAAGAATTATTATTATTATTGTTATTATTGACACTAGGAAGTAATAGTCCTATTGAATCCTATATCTTCTTCTATCTCTATTACGTCTATACACACTTGGTGTATTCTCAGCACCATTTCGAAACTTTTTTTCGCCTCTCTGGGGGTCATTACTTAAATGGCGTCCTATGTCATCATCTCCTCTAACAATATCCTCCTGTTTAGCTATAAAGTTTTGCCCAGGGCAATAATTGCTGCAATAATGCCTTGCATTTCATTCCATCTGTGTCAAAGTCCACACACTCCTGTGTACAAAAGTGTCTAACTGGCCTTCGATAAGAGGGGTTTACACTACACATTAATAAGTTAATAATAATAGTTGGTAACCAGGAGGATAGTATAGAAGACAAAAGCTATGCAAGAACAAAATGTTAGAGCTCTGCTCATCATCATTATCAATTTTTTTCAAGCTCCGATATTATAACTTTTGAGCTGGTCAGAAGAAGTAAGTATTTTTTTCTTAACATCATCACTTCATGATGCCAATTTTAAAGGTACATTAAAGCTAATACTTTCTTCACCATACCATAATAACAATCAGAACATCCACCGCACAATTCTAATATATTGCCTAATACACAAATCCACTATGTAATTCACTGGGGAAAGTAGTAAGTATTTGGTGAAAGCATGATATAATTCTTGTACCTGAGCACAGTCGTCATTGCTATGAACATTACTTTCACCCTTCAGTGTTGTAGACTAATACGAGGCACTAGTATATATATATATAGAGAACTCTAGCCTGAATGATAAAAAGGTAGAGGTAGGTAGGTAAATAGGTAGGTAGATAGGACAAGGATGAGGGGAAAACTCTGTACATTTAGAAGTAGTTATTAAAAAGTTCGGTCTTCACATTATTATTGTTGTTTTTTGTTGTAGTAATAGTCCTATTATTACTGGTTTACAATATAAGTCATCATAACTAGTTTTTTGTGTGTATGTCCCATGAGACATGCAGCATGGCTGGTCCACCACTCTCTCTCTCTTTGTTATTATAATACAGAAATATTAAATAAAATTATTGGTACAGATGGCTAACAGTTTCTAAAATTATTCTAGTTGCAAGAGTTTGCGTGTTACAATTATTAATTATTGTGTCAAGAAGAATTACAATGGTGCATAGAGTTTGGAAATTTGGAAATTCACACTAGAGGTGGTAGTTTTATAGAATTTTTCCGGTTCATGTTAATATTTAAAATTGTTGGTTGGCTATCGCAAATTTTTTTGCTTGTGATGATGGTGGTGAAAGTGGTGGAGGTGGTGGAGGAGGATTTGCAGTGCAGAACGGTTATAGCATCAGCAGCGTTGGCAGCAGCAGCGGCAGTAGCAGAAGTAGCATCAGTAATTTTTTTTGGTAGTAATAATAATTTTGGTTTTTCAGTAGCAGGAAGTATAGTAATAGTAGTACAGTATGTCCAGAACAAATAGTAATAAAAAATAATGTCAAGAATGAATACAATAATTTTTTTCGTTCAAAAAGAGGGGACTAAAAACACCAACAACAAAAAACAACACAACTTTTTTTATTACAGAGAGAAAGTGGTAGAGAGAGAGAGAGTGCGGTAATTGCTATTACAATTATTATTAATTAATAATTATTATTATTGTCCAGTAGTGTGCCAAAAAAACAAAATTCGTACAGAGAAATGACAGAGATGATAGAGAGTATCTAATAATAATAATTATTATTGAGTGTTGTTTTTTCTTTTCTCTTCATTAATGCTAAATTTCTAAGAAGTGTGTCGGTGTGTGTGTGTTTTGTAAGCTTGTTTGATCTAATTACTATTAATTTTACGTATAATTTTTTTCTTTTTTTTTTATTTATTCTTGGTTTATTATTATTATTATTTGGCCCCCCCACGAACGTACAGGAGTGGTTAACACAACACCAGATTTGCGATTGTGCGAGCAGAGACTGACATTTTGTTTTGCTTTTTGGGGTTAAAGTTCCAAAATTTTGCGCTCCTCCCACCTAGTGTTACAGAAAAGACAAAACCACATGAGGTTAGTTTTTTTGTATACGTTTTCCTTTTTTTTCTTTCGTTCTTCCACTTCTCCTCCTCCTCCTGACTTTGGAATTAATTAGTAATAATTAATTCTAAAGACAAGAAGTAGAAGAAGTAGAAGAAAGAGAAGAAGAAGAACAGATAGCAGCAACAACAACTACGAATGTAATATAAATTGATTGCAGCCAATTGCATCATTATTATTTACGAACACACAACAACAACAACAAGATACAAATATTAATCACGGATAGAGCAATAACAGGGTGTCATATATGCATTAGCTACGAGCTTTCTGAGATTTGGATTGCGTTTGCCAATAAATTTACGCAATAAAACCGTCTACCTACGGCTGTGTTTGCATAGAATGCTAAATTTAGTAGCCAAAATCATATGCGACACCCTGTAGATTCGTACACACACGAAGAAGAAGTGGTATAGAAGATAGAGAGAAAGCAAAGACAGAGAAGAGATAGAGATGTGTGTTTTATATAAAAATCATGTTAATTTTATTCTCTTTCTGCAAGTAATTTTGTCAATAGCATCATAAGTTACAAGTATAGTGATGTATTATACTGCTACTACCAAATTTTTGTCAAATGATTTACTTATGTTCCCTTGGCATTCAGCCCATTCATCACCATGATGGTATAGCATCGTAACTTTTTCAGTACTAGAGCTGAACGGTTTCTGTCTGTCATATGTAAATTTCATCATCATCATCGGATGTATCTACGTATGCCAATCTTTCTTTCTTCCATTTCTCATCTAATTTTTCAAAGTAACTTCATCCATAAGCTTCTTTCAGCAGCAATTTTTCCTAACTTTTCCCCAACAAATTGTCCTTCCCTGTTGACGACTCAATGGGAGCACACTTTTGCAAGGAAATCCCTATGAATGTCCTATATGAGTTCACCTCTGTATAAATTTCAATTCATTTTCTGTTAGATTCTCACAAGAAATCATCAACATCATGCTGGAAATAATGAGAACGAGAATATCCAATAATATGGACTGACATGATCATTATTGATAAATTATTTTGATTCGTTCGTTCATTGTTACTCATAACTTTTGTCAGTGAATGAATCTGAAGAGAGTTAAGAAGACGTCAGTATCATCGTCAATCGTTCACATACTAGTAGCAATGTAGCAGCAATATATAATAAAGAAAGGCAAAAAAAGAGAGAAAGCATGTGTTCTGCTGTGTATTGTGGCTTGCATTTTCAATCAGCATGCATTGTGTGATGAGACAAAAGAGCCAGAGATAGCAAAATAGAGATAGAGAGAGAGACCAAGTAGTAGTAATTTTTGCTTTTTGCGTGATTAATATTTCAATCATTAATACGAATTAATAATAATTAGACAAGTAAGTAGAGTAGTTAATATTTGGATTCACCTGCTAGTTTTTTGTCGAGAAATCGGTACGTTAATTAGTGGAGGAGGGAAGCAGAAGGATCCGATTTAGGAAGGTAGGGGTGATCCCTCATGGCCGTCAGCCGACGTAATCCATTCATCTTATTAACTTGATACGCCAATCATAATTAATGAAAAAATTATCAAAAATTATTCTCCCATCATTACAACAACAACAATAATAATAACAATTTCCATAAAATTATAAATAATAAAACGTAGAAAATAATAATAAAATTTAAATAAAAAACAAGTTCCCTTTCGTATTATAATATAGCCCTTATAAGTACATAGCCTTGCCTTTTCAAAGGCTGTAAATACCATTTCCCTAATTATCAGTTTACCTCAACTTTTTTTGTTACCAGACCTACCCGATTGCCCGAACTGATCATTTGTAAAGATAACACCTTACATGCCTCCCTTGTGAGCCTAAAAATGAGACCCTTTCCTATAACAACATGAATTCCAAACTAATCCTGGAATTGCCCAATAATGCAGTTATTATTATATTATTTATATTATTACTTATTTTAGCTCCAAATACTTCTTCCAGCCTATAATAATAATAAGTAGTGAACGTGAAGTCATGTATACACGGGGAAACAGCCACAAAGGTGGAAAATATAGCCCAAGAACAAAAAAAAATACAAACCACATCATCATGATCACCACCATGCGCCCAACAAATTTTAAATCATAATAATAAGGCCCATGTACCCTCAGTCATTTGAGGTCCATTCAGCACCAGCAGCAACAGCATGCATTTTAACCCGAAGAAATACCAAGAGCGGGGGAAATCAAGGGCGGGTATGAGAAAAGCCCATAGAAATGTACAGGAATATTTGCCCAACGTTGCTTTACATAGTGGACACGCCATTTTTTACGTTCTTCCTACTACTACACATCAAAATAGTATACAGGGAAAGCAATATGTACTGAGTTTTTCAAAGGTAACCGCAGAAGAAAAAGCCGTAATGCAATAACCATCATAACAATTATACAAATTTTTTCGCCACTTTTCAAGGTACTTGCGTGTAAAGAATTTGTTTCTTCAAAGGTGTACAAATTACATATAGGGAGAGCTACGTAGAGACACAGAGAGAGAGACTACGACGCATAAATAAAATACAAAAAAATGGAAAGAACTTTTTCATATGAGCACCCAATAGTACAACCTATGATAATAGCAAAAGGGTTCAAATTTTACAACTATATAATAGACGATGCATTCACCATCACTTTCTCACTCAAAATACTGCCGGAAATGAGTTTCCTTCATCATAGCCGTCATAATAATAATTCATCAATAATTATCAATATAATAAATTCTACTATCGAGGCTAAAAACGGTAGACAAACGAATGACAAACAACTACTATAGTACTCCAATTGCATGTTGTAGTACATGCCATGTACATTTACACACCACTACTAATAATAATATGAAATTCATGTATAATAATATATACTCATCAGCTGGTACATCCATCAATCTCAATAATGAATCTCCATCATTGTTTTGGTTGTAAAACTAAAATCTAGTATTGATAATAATGCAGTACAAAAACTCGTTTTTTTATCATCCTAAAAACACCGAAAAAAATGAGGCAACAACAACAACCACCAGAGCCAAAAAAAGTCTCGTCTAAATATGAAAATCTCTAGGCAGCCATTGCAGCCATATATATATAATAAATGCACACACACAATTGCTAATTACACATATATAGAAAAAGCATGTGTATGATTGTAGTATGTATAATAATACAAAGGAAGGAGATGAGGAGAGTGTGTACAAGAGCTTCACTTCCTTCTCATAATAATAATTATGAAATAAATCCAGGGTCCCTGTTCAGGTCCATTTTGAAAATAATTTAAATTAGATTAGCACACTCGACTGTTCCCCTTTATAACATATGAACCTTATATGTAACTAATAATGATAATAATATGGTCCTGCCCTGTCTGTACAACAATAATATGCGAAGAAATAATGTAAAATTCCAAAAAAGTTGTGGGAATTATAATAATTAATTAAATTATTATATAAACTCCATCAGATGCTGGAACAACATTGTTTTTAAAAAAATCCTTTGCGCTTTCCCCGCCGCCATACTAGTAATGATGGCTATTATAATGTAATAATTATCCTACTAAGTTAAAGCTCTGCCAATCACACCACATTGTGACGGTGGTAATTTTTTCCCTACTGTAATAATAATAATAATAATGAATGTACGTGTCTAAATGTGTGTTCAAGTTTCATTCACCGTGCTTACACACACTGTTTTTTGACTGACTTTATATATACTGAAATATAAGATGCACTCTGTGCTGCTCATATGCGACTCATATAATATGGCCGCTTAAATCCCATGCACACTCTTGTGCTGTCTTCTGACTAACTTTAACTCACCATTATCATTAAAATCATCATGCACACATTACTACTAGTATACACAAGCATTCATACTCAGAATTCTAGGAAAAATAACAAATGGAATCATCATCATCTTATATCGCTGCTCCCTTTTTACTGCATCTTTTAACCATTTTTTCCTTCTTGTGCTCTATCGTGCTTCTCTGCCTGCTGTCTGTCTGTGTCTGGGCATGTTTAGCAATGTAAACTAAATTCATGTCCTTGCTGGCAGCAATAATTTTTCTAAAGCAAAATCCGATGTGTGCAAAATGTGTGCAGCAAAGGCGCCCTCAAAGAATGGGGATTCTCATATAAAATGTACGTACATAATGCCCGAGGCTGATTCAGAAAAAAAGTTCGTGTGTCTATAAATTCACACGAAAGCACCTGTTGATTCTGACATATATGTACATATTATTCCAGTTACCCCGAGCAAGCTCTTTGTGTGTAGGTTCAGTATGAAAAAACCCTTTGCGCCTGAACGACTCGGAAGAACGTCGTCGTGTGCCATACGTCAGGATGACTAATATAATTCCCTTTTGACCTCTGTTTATCTAACTTGTGGGTCAAAGAGTCATAATTTATACAAGGTTCACACAACCTGACCCTATTAAGAGACATAAAAGTCCCGAAAAACCCTGTTTGACACATAAAAATGGAACCTTGAAGGAACGTGTGTTAAAATGTTGGCCTTCCGTACTGCTCGCTTCTTGCATTGCTTACGCCTTGATGAAACACTTGGCTAAATTTCATGTAGCATCGAAAAGTGTTTGTGTGTGACGTAATTTTTTCGCCCGACTGGACTATGAATAATTTCTCTTGCCATCATCATCATTTAAGGCATCATCGTCATTTTTTTCTTCTCAATGCCAAGAGGCAACATAGCATGCTGCTAAAAGTAATAATGTCTGCCTGTCTTGCCATTTTTGATGACGACAACTCATTCTGTCACACTGGTGAGGTAGCCAATTAGCAGACAGAGAAGAAGAATAGTGTAGCTATCATAATGGAAGTAGCCGAATAAAGTTAGCTCATAGTGTCTCAGCAACAGCAGCAGTAGCTAATATTCTACAATGATAAAAGGGGAGCGTGTCTGGAAAACATATTTTTACTTTTCATAATAATAAAAGGAACTATATGAAGGCACACTTCACAAGTTAAAATCCTATACTTGAAAATGTCAAGATAAGGCTGCTCAACTGACGGACTCACTTTTGTTCTTCTTCTTCTCGCCTCTGTGTAGACAGACAGAACAGAAAGTTTTGAAACTGACACCACCAACATTCAGCCCAGTAGTTATATGACATGAAGATGGCGACTTACTAAAATCCACACTCATCCTCCTCTTTCTTCCATGGAACGATTTCTTGGCCCGTCATTTAATTCCTTTTACTTACAAATTAGCTACTATCGCCCCATCCCTATAGTACAACCTAACACATAAGGTTCTCCAAAACTCATGCATATCCTCACGCAACAGTAGCTACTTGCTGAATAAACTGAGAATTAATTTAACGAGCTGAAAAGATCCTAGTTGATTTAATCAAATTGTGGCCCACTGCAAATTAATTTACCCCTAATTTTTCCTCATATTCGTCCAAGAACCACGAGCCATGTGGCATTTTTTTTGTTGCTGTACACCACTCACTCACTCAGTCAGTCAGACTTTCCATCTCGTGTAGTATGCAGTCAGGCAGGAAGGCCAGTTTATGCCTGTCTCTGTCTGCCTGTCTTTATACTACAACAGCAACAAACACATGACAACAAAGAAGAGGAGGAGGAGGAATATAAACGGAGTAAGACACACAGAAAAAAATACTGATTTCATCATTCAGAAAAGGAGCAAAAATGTTTCTAACTGGTGTAACACATTCTAATAATAATACACACATACACACACGACAGTAAAAACATCCTTTATGGCTTTCCTCCCTGCTACAAATAGTTAGAAATATATGCATGGGCGAGCAGTCATGATTTTATAATCCGCATGGATTTTTTTTCCTGCTTCTCCCTTGGACGATACAAGATGAGTTACTAAGTAAGTAATAATAATAATAAGAATCTACGGACAGATAGAGACATGCATGCTACAGAGCTATGCGTTTCAGGACGGAAAGATAATTTAAGAAGGTTGTAATACAACATCGCAGTGTTTAAATAAAATATGGCAACTGGCAACGCCACCAACTGACATTAATCACCATCATGATCTTCATCACACCGCATTCCCGCAACAAGCTCAGCAACAAGAAGCAGAAGACGAAGACGACCAAGAAATCATCATGAAACTAATATAGCAGCTATACATGAGACTCATGTGGTGTAATTGTATCCTCATAATGTACACTTTTCTTCTTGTATCCATGATATTCTCCTATTATTATTATTATTGCCCAACACATTTAATACTAAATTCCACCTCATGTGTGCCTAACCATTTTCCTGCCTAACAAATAATGCGCCTTTGCAGATCACACACAAACACACACACACAGAGTATAGGATGATCATAATCAATTTAATTATACTCTTTCAAACTGGCCCATTATTGGGAGAGGCCTGCCTGCCTGACTGAATGGTAAATAGCCAAGTGTTACGATATCCTTCATAGCTATTAGCTATTCCTGCCTATCATAGAGCACTTGTATGCCAATCTGGTTAAAGAGCAGTATATATTACAGGGTAGCCCTTATAAATAAGTTATACCATATAAATGTGATGTGTGCGTGTGTCTTACGACGAGCATCACAACATCTAATAATAATGCATATTTCCAGTCAAAAAAAAGTATGAAAACTAGATAAAAATTGCACAGACATACGTACGTATTCCATGTGTATAAGCACGGTACTAATCATTTATGGTCAGCTCCAAAAATTCCTTAGCGGAGCGTTATTCTATTAAGGTCTGGTCCTAAAACTTTTCCCTCATATGACAATATAGTAAGTGAATGAGAGATTCGGAGAGAGAGAGAGAGAAAATCGTGATGTTGAAAACGGAGGGAAGAAGTACAAAAAATTCATCATCACCGTCTAGTGTAATGAGGGGGAAAATGATGCCTTAGAATATATTATGCTTACTCATCAGGAGGATGTAATAATAATAATAAGTTTATAATTGTAATACTAATATGACTAACTTCATACCATACCAAATTTAATTATTTTTATGGTAACAAAGAGCAAAAAAAGGGCTATATTCTTATCAGGTATTTACGGTAATAATAAGAAGAAGAATAAGAAGAAAAAATAATGTGATTATCTAGCAAATAACCCACCATGTTCTGGGGGATACTCGGCTAAGGATAAGTAGGTGGCGTAGTCTGTGGTGTAAGGCGAGGCAGCATAGAGAAGACTGTCAGTGCCACTAGGAGCAAGAAGTTGAGGAGCGCCGGCGGCGGCGGCCGCCGCTGCCGCGGCAGAGCTCAATCCGTTGCTAAGCCGGTGCGGAGATATAATCAAAGGTGCACCTGAAAAGCCACCAAAATCAAGGGCATAAGCTGAGAGCTCGGGTCCTACAACTTGACCAGCTTGGCCAGCATAGTGACCATGATATGAAGCGGATGAGGAGGATATTGACGAGGACGAAGAGGACTGAACCGGGGCCTCCGTCATCGCCAAAAAGTGTTTATGCATTTGTTTGTGTTTGAGAAAACCGTAAAAACCTAATGGCGTTGCTGCTCTAAGGGCAGATAATGGCACTTGTGGTGAGACTAACTGGGCCGCTGCTGCATTTACAGCTGCCGCTGCATTCGAACGACTCTCCTTTGAATCCCGGTATGTTCCGTTGATGATTGCCAACTCCATCAGCTGACGTTTCTTCAACTCATCTTCTCCTTCCGCCTGTAAAAAACAAAGAACAAAAACAATATAGAGCAAACTATCGCAGAGACTCGAGACCTTTTGTTCTTCCTGCTCCCACCAAATGTTCACAATACAGCAAGAAGACGACGATAATAATAATAATAATTAAATTTCAAGTCAATTCTTTCGCTCATTCTCTGTCCTCAGTAACGTTTTCTCAATATGGCAAACAGTCATGGACTCCGAGTCAGTCTACTCTGCTTGTTGTTGTGCAAGGGATAATTTTAATTCTTGCAAACACATTGCTCTCCCCGCCCGTCCCAAAACATACTAATCTAACGACCGCCTGTCAGTCATTATAGTCAAAGATAAACAACAAGACGAATAATCGAGACAGACCCCAACAGCAACGACTGACTGAAAGAGTGACTAACTCGCTCGCAAACCAATAATAATTCTTCTCTCCGCACATTTCTCTAATAATTACCCCCTTTTTTGCATTTAACTCATTTTTATTATGAACGACCTCACCAGCCATAGCTATAGCTAGCTAAAAGCACCGTAGTGACTGTGAGTTCACTCCATCACGGCCCCTAATAAGGCACACATGCATAGGCAAGCGACACCGGTAATAACAATTATTATTGTCAGTCATGGGACTATGAAAATCTTATGGACTTTCCGGTCCTCACGTATCCCGTCGCCGTCGTCCTAAGACACACAAAATAACTTGCTTCATAAATATTCCCCTCATGCACTTTTTCCTTAGCATTATATTGGGACGCAATTATTATGTTTTGCACAAAGACAACACGACACAAGGTTGGCACACACTATGCATTTTTTCACGCCAATTCACACACACATACGCACATACACACACACATGCTTTTAGCCTCCTCACCTCTAAAACAATCACATCAAAACTCACAAGTAAGAACAACGGCACTGACTGACTTGTTTATACAGCTCCATAACAGCAGAGGAACAGTAAAGAACGTAAAAAAATCTTATTATCAAAGTTGTGAAGCCCGACAGAAGATCGCGTTCTTCTTACACCTCCTCCGCCTTATCATCATTATCTTGATCATCATCTTTTCCTTAGAGCTTTCATCAACTTTACAGTCCACGTCCGTCCGTCCATTTCTCACCAGTTCACACCAAGAGTAATTTACAAGTATGGTAATTAAACCGTCACTTGTAAAACTTACAGAGTCAGAGATAATTGCTCTATAAATAATCAAGTTGAGCATGGAAACATCTCTGTATTACAAGCTCTTTCCATCATAATCTCTCTCTCTGCTCATACAGCAATAATAACTTTATCTCAGGCTAATTCTCAAGGGGATGAGCGAAAGATAAATACTTTAAAACATGATTATTTTACTAATACAATAATCTCTATTTTCCATCATCATCATCTCATACCTACATCATCGTAGCATTACAATCTTGATCATCATGATGATGGCGGCCAGACGAGCATTATCCTACCCATCTCACATTATTTTCTAAATAATTCTTATAGACACATTTCAGAAGACCTGGCGTCCGGCATCGTCAGACGTAGCTAGCTGGCAGAGTAAAAATTATCAACTCAAATCTCACAATTATTCCTCTGACTGACTGCACACAAAATGGCAATTTTTCGTGTGGAGAACAAAGTTGGGACGGACTTGCTGGAGCAAATTAACCAAGTCAAGATGCCAAAGATGAAACAAGATTCGGGTTTATGCGGCTACTGCCCCCGTTGCAAAACGACCATGCAGAAACAGTTGTATTTTAAACAAATAAATAACTTTGATATTCGATTTTTTCACTCGTTTTTTTAGTAGCTGAGACACACGCGCCAGAGATTGAGAGCATTTGCTCCAGTCGAATTTTAATGTGAAAAACTCGCAGTCGGCACATTCCCTTTGACATTCTCCTTCCGTATCTTTCATTGTTTGCTTAAGCAATTGTGTTGCTAAACGTCTAGCCTGAACTTTGGTGCATGGCATAGGAAGAAGGATCTGTGAATTCTGGATTCCATAAGCAAAATAATAATTACTGCAATAATATACACATTTTAAAAGTGTTTTGGCATTTGCAAGTGAAAATGATTTGAATTACATGCAATTTTGTCCCGTTAGACATACTCGAGAATACGAAATGAAATGATTGGTGAAGTTGTTGGAGGAATTTAAATCCTTACTGACACTCCGTTATGCATATGTTAGATTAATCAGTGTCAGCTGTGTGGACCCGACTCTTTGTACTACAAACTGTCATTATCAGCATGGTCGTCGTCTCCCTTCTAACTCACAGACACAGTCCCAAAAGCGAGTTTTCTCACAACACTTACATGCATGAGGAAATCAAATCCTATTAGTAATTAGCTTAAAATTCATATGACGCACAGAGTGAGGGAGATAGAGAGAGAGAGAGAGAGAGGCGACGGGAAAGTAAAGCCCGATTTTCAGGCACATGACTAGAATACTAGCTATGAGGACCAGAAAGAGAGGTAGAGATTCAAGTAAGTACTAGTAGTAGTGAACCTTGAGAAACGAAAGGGTGAGATAAAGTCTACAGATTATTCAAATAAGAAACTCATGTGAAAGAAGAAGAAGGAGAAGAAGATTTTGTGATTTTACCGGAATCAAAAGTTTTTTGACTTCTTCTACAGCCCGTTGAAGCTTAACTTTTCCTCGATTTTCCGTGTCTTCTGCTGTAATCAATACATGCAGCTCATCATTCAGGTGTTCCCAATTGGGTTTTCCTCGGTTCTGCTCCTCCTGTAGGTCACAAAAAATAACAGAAAAAAATCATACATTTCCCTTTCAAAATACATTTTTCACCACATATTGTTCATTCCTTTGCATACTACGAGCCCGTCCCGTAGTAACATATAGAGGTACCTTTGGGATACATTTTTTTACATTCTTATCATCATCAACATCATCTTCATCTTCATGACTAACACTGGTCCATGTTTGCTGCTACTACTGCGAACATTATCATGGAACCATGACTGATCATCATACAAATTTATGTAATATTACAACAAGGAACCCTCCTGTAGTACTTTGTGTGGTCGTGCAAAGAGGTGGTGGTGAAGGAGGAGGATGAGGAGGAAGACGAAGACGAAGACGAAGAAGACTCGGTAGTGATTCACGTCAGAGATGTGATTTTTTCATATTAGTCCAAGAAAAAAAAACTTGAAGAGATTGCACATCCGGATTATATTATTATTATTACTCGAACGACTCCGAAGACGGAGTAAAAGTAGTCCCATAGCAGTTATTATTGTACTCCCTGCATGTTCATCCTCTCATAATAATTTAAAAGCTACAGAGGGGGGTGCTCTATGAATGAACTCTGGTGAGGAGCACATGGAAGCCTCACATAGCTATTGCATTCACTAGGAAGGGAATAGTAAGTAACTACTTTTTCCAAAGGTTCATCCGCTTCACAGATTATTTCACATTTACACTACTACTATGCTCAACCAGTACAAAACTTATAGCGGAAGAAAAGGAAGAAGGAGCTTTTGCTCCTGCTTCTTTTGAACCCTTCCTTTTTTACACCAGCAACGCCAGGCTACGGACAGAAACAGTTAGACTTACTTTCCCTATATCATCTGCTTCATTCTAACCTCTTCCTTCTCAGGGAGTAAATCTACATATGTACACATAAGCTCTGCTCTACCCGCCGTAGTAGTGTAGTGTACTACTACAAGAAAGCAAGGAAGCAAGCTGATTTCATCCATAATGTATAAGCTACTGATTCGTATTTTTTTTGGGGCTAGACAAGAAAAAATAGTAAAAATAAAAGGAAAAAAGGGAATCTGCAGAAAATACGTGCGTATATAGCAAGACTGAAGGCGAGAGAGTAGTGAGGGCAGAAAAACTTCTTTACCCTTTCCACGTCAAGAGGCCGTCATACTCAAAATCGGCATAGTTGGATGCCAAAAAGGATGAGAGACATTTGAATTTTTTTCAACTATTTTCTCCCTTCAAATCCTATTTTTCCTTCTTCAAACCTTTTCTTCTTCTTCCTCAGACTGACTCTCAGCCTGACGACTCTCTCCCACACATTTACACGAAGACGTTCGTTCGTTCGTGGACGGGAAAACGTGTACTTTCTGCTCAACGTGTTGTAAGTAACAACAACAACAACACACATACAATTTATATGGACATGTCCTCCTCCCTCCTCTTTTCCCTTACTTGTCGTACTAGCTACCACTACTGGAGTGTATAAGATTGTGCCGAAAAAAAGTTTCTCTCCGAAAAAGATTCATGTCAAAACTCCCACAAAGAGGTACATATGCATGTACTGACTGTAGCCAAGCTTGACTGGAAAGAGTGAATGGGGCATTGATATACGAATTACGGTAAGTAAGTCAGTACGTACAGTACGTATAAGCTTTGGAATAGCAATAATAATAATAATGTATATGTAAGGAGTGATTCGGAAGGCATGTGTTGGTTGGTTCTTTCGTTCCTCTTGATGGAAACTGTTGGAAAAATCAGAGGCGGATGGGAATGGCTATATTCGGGAAAGGACCTAAAAATAAACTCAAGCTACACACACACACAACAACATCATTCCTGCCTCCAATCTTCCTCTTCTTCTTCTTCTTCTTCTCTCCTTTCTCCTCTCTTAACTTTGTCTCTCCATCTTTCTTCTTTCTTATGCGAAGCTTTAAACGTGCCAGTCACTGCCTTTTTCACAACCTCTGTAAGCTGTTACGCAGTCACTCACAATGTGTGACTAGTATAATGCATGTGAGAGAGTTTGTATCGCTGCGCTATAAGGACGACTCTTCTTCCTGTTGTTCTTCCAAAATTTTCCCCCCTCAAGTATAGCTATTAGTTTCTTCGTCTTCTACTTCTCCAGCTGTAAATTTAGGTTCAAGTAGTAGCTATAGTGCTCCTGCTGGTAGTGTCTACTAGTTGACGGAACATCTTATTGGAAGACAAGGGAAATTGTGGTAGCTCTATCCAGTCGGGCAGTACTCTAACTGTTTCCGCTCTCGAAACACACACAATAAGGTTTACACACAAAAATGTATAAATTTACACATGCTTTTACCTGCAAGCACACAAACACATGTGTGTGTGTGAGAGGTAACCGTGTAATGTAGGAGCTTATGGACGCGTGGGCATGTGTATGCCTATGTGTGACAGCGCACACGTCTCGCTCCCACAACTATAGTATGCATTTCTAAAGAGAGAGTATGGAGCGTCCATTAAAAAGAAACATAGGGTTTTACAACACACACTTATAGCTTGTATGGATGGATCCCTCGATAATCCTCTTCTCTTTCCCATGAGCACCTCTCTAGTCCTGACAGGACTGGTAACAACTGTACTAGTATCATGGATTATATAGAAGAGAAGATATAGGAAATATGGCTGCGCATTTCCATATTTTTACCCTGCTGATGCTTTAACTGCTTTAGCACGAGTCCATTACAAAGTAAAGTAGCTAAAGGGAGAAGGAAGAAGAAGAAACAACTCTGAGCCGCTATCAAGAGTTGTGTGAAGTGGGTTTCTAAACGGCCAGGAAAGTTTACCACATGATCCACTCCTCATCAATCCGCATCCTCGCCCTTCTCCTCCACATCCACATCCTCCACATCCTTACAAGATGATACGAGAGAGGCTACCACAGGATGCAAACTGTGTGAAATGAATGTTGTAGCGGAGCCATTAAGTAGCCCAAACTGACCCTAAATTTGGGAAGGAATTTGCGGTTTATTGTTATTGTAAAGAACCCGTCAGCATGCTCCATTTTGCACAACTATAAATGTCCGTCTGAATCAATGCCATCATTTAAGCCTAACTCATCCCATAGATTCCCTTCCTTTCCTTTCCTTCTCCTAAAAGAAGTGCACCACCGCATGGAGAATATGATTTTCAGGGTGAAGAAGAAGAAGAAGAAGAAAAAGAAGAGGAGAAACTGAACCGGAAAAACTGTTTTCCGTCACGCAGTCATTTCTAATTTCTTCTGTGGTAGCAGCTAGCTAGCTGTTGCTTTATACCACTTGAGTACCATATAAGTTATGTGCATGTCCGTGTGTTTGTGTGTACGTACTGCACGGGAAGTGTTCCAACGTGGTATTTACACAGGAAAGTCACAAATCCGCCAACATGATGGAACAGGTTCCAACCGGGATGATGATAAATCAAGGATAAAATCAATTTTTTTCCAACACACCGCACAGCAAGCATCTTTTTCACCCATAATGTACTCACATGAGGATTGATGGGAATGCCACTAGCTATAGCTACACATTCTCAGTAGTTATATTATTGGAAGATTTTTGCGAGCTTAACGACACAGAAAAACGTGTGATCACACTGCTATATTGCTACTACTAGGAAATAAAAAAACAACATCATCATGGCTGTTGCTACACGCTACAAACGTTTCCTAAATTTCCCTCAATTCAACATCAGCAACAACAACCTCCTCCTACACTTGAACTGATTAGTCTCCGTCTCATCCTCTTATGCTATAAGTTTGGATGTGTATATTATACAAGAACGTGAAGATGAAGAAGAAGACGAAGTAGAAGATGACGAAAAAGTGTGACTTAATATTACATCAGGGCCATATCCGTTCACGCTTTTCCCCAACCAAATAAACTGCTATACTATAGCTGTACTGTTACAGGGAGAAGAGCAACCATGAAACTTGTAGTTAATCTCCCGTCTTATAACCCACTTTTTTTATTTATGATCTACCTCCTCCACTACTATACTTTCTCACGACGCTATGGTGACTTTCCAGGGGAATGAAAAAATTGAAAAATTTACACTTTTACTCATTCAGACAACGCTCAGAACAACTCCCTACAATATAACATTATTATTGTTATTATTATTACTACTCTCCACGTTTTCGCACATACTGACACGACGTTCATCTGAAGCAAAAAAAAAGCTACAGTTTTTATGCACACCAGCATAGCATAAGCTATAGCTATAGCTGTTACATAAAAAGCATAAAGACAGGCTGCTACAAGAAATCCACCATATTTAACCCTTGAGTTGAGAATAAAAAAAATACTAATGGAATAAGTTGTTGCGGGTAGTAGAAATAATAACATATAGCTCCGGAGGCTGCGGAGGCAGTATATCTTTACAAGTAAGCAAGTAGTACGTATGTATAGAAGCCTGGGCTTCTTCTATCCGTCAGTTTATTTCATTACACAAGTTTATTCTTTTCCCATTTTCCTGGGCGGAAATCATATCACATCTTATGTCTCACTCTTTCACTCTTTCGTTCTTATAGAAGCAAAGGCAAAGCTGCCTACAACACATAACTCCTCCATGATGTCTTCTGACTGAGTGGCTTGAGGGAAGAACATGTTTTTGCTCCCACCACTACTACTGCTATATACCAGGATGGATGGATCACGCTAGTGAATTTCTTTTCACACAAATTTTTAACATCACTTCCGCAGTAGCTAAGCCACAAGTAAGATGAAGAGGAGGAGGAAGAAGAAGAAGAAGAAAACTAAGAAAACTGAAACTCTTCCAACATTTTGCCATCTTACGTTTTTTTCTCCTCTTTATACAGAATGGATTCTTTATGTTTTCATTTTCTCCCTCATCGTCGTCCTTCTTTAAACCAATCATGACACCATTTTCCCTATAATTCTTCTTCTTCTTCGCCTTCTCTATCATTCAAGTAGATCCATAGCATAGCTCTGAAGGATTGGCGTGATGGAAAAATAAAAATATATCCATGTATTTACACACTCAGCAGCGAAACTACGAGCTATTGGCAAAGAGCCTAAATACCTTTCAACCTGATATAGAAGAATAAAATTTTGTTGCCACTTGAAGTGCAAGAAAGCTTTTATAATACTAAATGAAATGTCCTATCGCTATTTTCTACATTTCTCAACTTAATCAACAAGACCTGACTGGTGTGAAATAAGCATTATTTCGAGGGCTATCAGACTTACAGAGAGAGTATAGGGCTATTGGTGGCACTTTTTCACGATTTTTTCCAGCTTAATGGAAAATAGCTAAGCATACTGTTGAGGATATAGGATCTGTGGCATTTACAAACATTCAATTTTAGATTATTATTGCAAGAAGAGGAAAAAGTGTATGGGATGAGTACAGTGGCATCTGGGGAAGAAAGTTACGGAGATAGAGATTACTGCTACATGGCTCCATGGAAAAACTTTTGCTCTCTCAGTGAAGCTCGGGAAGAAGAAGAAGACGTTCACAGCCACCACCACCATCATCCCACAGTGCTATGACCTTAACGCTTTAAAAATAGCCCGGAACAAGACGCACTTGAGGATGTATAAAACAGGCGGAATAGAAGAAAAAAAGCTGAACCAACATGGATGATGACTAAATTTCCAAGCTCGTGCTGCTCCTGCTCCAACCATGCTGCTACTCGCTCTGTTTTTACCATTACTTAATAAATATTTGCACTTATCACACAGCACAAGATTTTCTCATATACAAATCTGTACTAATTCCCAAAGTAGCTATTTTCTTTAGTCTCTGCCTCTGTCCGCTACCTGAGCACATGGAGCTCTTCATGCCAAAGGTCACATGTTGCTATGCAGTTTAATACGGATCAGCTTTGTTCACGTGTTGGGAAAAAATAGTTCCGTGTGCAATATACCGTAAGGATCGCAGAGTGAAGCATCATCATGTCTCCTACCGGTACTGTTATAATGATGAATTAAGCTTTAACCGTTGAGCATTTCACACACTTTTGGTCACGAGGATGATCCTGATGATGATGATGATGATAACAATGGAAAAAATAGCGAATCTAATGTCGGTGAAACTTACCTTCTTCTTATCTCTCATTGAGCCTTTCCCTCGGACCATAATTTTGCATCCAGTCTCTTGTTCCAGCTGTTTAGCTGTCATTCCACGAGGACCCAAAATTCGACCCACAAAGTTGAACTGCACAAGACATTAAAAAGAATGTTACACATCAACCGCATAATCCACTCATTCCAACATGACGCATTAAACTGTCCTACACCATCAAGTCCTTCTCATGATGAGCTGGAATGGAAAATTGTGAATTTTTGGTACCATTTGACACGGATGTGGAGGAAGGAGGGAGGGAGAGAAGAAAAAAGGAGGAAATAGTGGAGGAGAGGGGGAGAGATATAGAGTCAGGGCTTAATCAAGCCAAAATTCTTAAGAAAGACAGAGCAGCCAGCAAGCATAAGATGATCATGACGATGAGGAGAATAAGGACGATAAAAGAGTAGTCGTATATAATATAACAGAGTTATAAGAGGGAAAAACGTGAGTCCAGGATGGCGTAATTGAATTGTGGGCGTTCAAGTCAATTAATCCCTTTAAGCTGGTCATAAATCTTGCAAAAGCTTTAACTCGTAAAAAGTCTATATATACACCCATACAATCATACACTCACTCCAGCTTCACCACAATCCCCCTCCCAATCTCTCTCTCTCTCTCTCTCTCTCTCTCTTTCCCTTAAACCCTGAAAGGCAAGGAAGGAATGGGAAGGAGATTGAGCATGAGGAAGCGAAGAATCCGGCGCAATTTAATAAAGAAAAACAAGTTGATAACTAATGGAATCTAATAAGACTTACATCAGGGTGCTCTTTTACAGGCACGTAAACTTTTTCGGACAATGTTACAACAGGACCACAGGCCTCTGGAAGTTCTAACGGTTCTTGTTTAACACCTGAGAGATGGAATAAACTTCCTCGAACTCGTGATATTTCTGTAATACAAAAAGAAACAACAAATCCCATTAGTACTCTACTGTCAACATTTCAAAATGACTCCACATTATAACAAATAGCATTCATGTTCAGTATTCCCAAGAAAATTCAAGGTTAGACGACGGAGGGCAGAGCAATAGCTATATGCTCTGTCTGTACACGAATGCAATGCGTTTTCATCGTTAAAAAATATGATTATGCCGCACTAATTGCTCATGAAGGATAAATTTTCTGCTTAAATGCTTTCACCCTAAGGTTTCAAAAAAAATACAAATGCATACAGACAGACGGATGGACACAAGTAGCAGCAGCAACTAGCATAATGGAGACCACCGCACCCTAAATAATGACAACGGCAACAACAGCAGCAGAATTACCTGTTGATTGTGTACAGAAAAAAAATTAAAATCTAACCGCAAATCTTGTACACAAACTGGAGCTTGGGGGCTTGTTTATAAGTATGAATTAGCTGACTCTTAAAAGCCACTAATTTTTACTCCATTTGATAGATATGATTAATAATGAATTACTGTAGCTAGAAGGAGCAGCAGTGGTGGCAGGTAGTTCTTGAAAAGTCAGTCATCATCAGATCACAAGTAAGTTATGCGGAAAAGTTTGAGAGATGTGGAAAAATGGACAGATGAATCTGTCAGGCAAGTATTATTTTTCATATCTAACCCATCTCCATCCTAATCCTTTCCCGTACTCCTCCTTCTCCTTCTCCTCGTTATTATTATTATTATTGTCTCACACAACCAAGCAGCAGTCATATAGTCGTACATATTATAAAGCCCCAAAGGGACCCTCAAGAGGAAGTGGGAGAGGGATGATGCAAAATTCTATGGTTTTCACGACTTTAATGTGCACTTCCATACAAGGCCTTACCCATATGTATGCTATTTACGTTTCCTTTTAGTATTGCATTTAATGCAGGGAAAACTAGACAGTTAAAAGACATGAGTATGCTTTGACAGGCGTTAAGAGTAGTGGAAATCTAGGGCAAGCCCACATTACTTCTTCAAACTCCTGCCTGTTCCTCCTGTAGCCACCACTGCTGATCATACTGCTCTTTTAGAGTAGCTTTATAGTGGAGCATGTATAGTGAATAAAAAAATATGGCAACGATAGCTATAGTATGCTACTGCATCATTATTATTACCTTTGCTATGTTATATGACGACGATGAATGAAGACATTGAATAGGGACAAACCCACGCCGTCGTCATCATCATCAACATCATCGTCATGATCATAAGCACACCCAAAGTTGCTTTAAAAAAAACTTTCACAGCGGCAGCAATACTTACTATAGTAAATAATGTGTCATGGTGCACCAAGGAGCGATAGCTATAGCTGCCACCTTTATGGTGACTAATATAAAAGCTATATATTTCCCAAGCTGATTTCCCTTTTTTGAACTATAATAATATGTCACTAAAAAAAGGGATCGTAATAAGTTGCTATGAGAAGAAGAATCTGATTTTTTAACACCCTTGTTATATCAAAGAGTACACAAAGGCTTAATCAGCAAAGTCCCACTAGTTCCATTTTACTTTTACCGCACAGCTTGCGAAAAAATATTGCTGTGACAGCTTTAAATCCCAAAATGCGTATAGCAGCTATAGTGAGTGCTCTCTCTCTCTCACTTAAATTCTTTCATCCTTGCTATGTTATTAGGTCGAACGCCGTCGTAGTATTATGTGGAATAAAAGCAGTCATGATCATCATGGTGATGAGGACCATGTGTGAGTAGGCGCTCAGTTTTATGTGTAACTCACATGCAAGACGAAGACAAGAGCAGAAGACTTGAATGTCATAATTGTTCACTTTTTGAAGGTAGAGCATAGCAGCAGCAGCTTCGTTTAACCAACGGAAATTGCAAATTTTCACCATTTTCTTCAAGTACTCATCATCGGAAGCAATAAAGCATGTTTGAAGGAGTCATTTTAAAAGGAACCACCTCAACTTTGACCTCAATATTTTTTGTGTGCAACTGACCAAGGTATGGTATGAGTTTACCGTATGGTTTCTTCGACTTCGACCGACCTTAATGAACTCCTCCGTTCATCGATTCATTGTTCCTATTTGTTTTTCGTAGAGGCCGGACGGACGACCATTTTAAACAGGGGTTTCACATGGCTAATTCCATGCAGATTAATTCCCTTAAATCATATTGAAAATAAGTAGTAGTCGTACTGCTGCTGGATGTAGTTAACATGGAAGTTAGAGGGACTAAAAGCTCACGAAATGGCTAATCACCATCATCAACTTGGTCATCATTATTATAGCTATCATCACGCTGCTGCTGCTGCTCTTGTCCGTCCTCTTGATAGGCGGGAATAAGGATGGGACTGAAATTATTATTATTATTATGCATAGAAACAAAGTCTGCTTGCTCCTACTTCCCCATGCCTGGCTGTTCATATCATTCTGATATGATTTTCCATTCTGTAGCTCTTCTCGCTATAATAGTAATAACAAAGGGGCCATTTTCGGGCTAATCTCGTCAGTCACTGTGCAGTATCTAGCTACACATGGAAGCTCCTTTTCTCGTACACACGAGCATGAGATAAGTTACAACAAAAACTCCCAATAGACTGTCATGATCTCCTTTATAAAATGAGCCAGGCCTGATGAACAGGACCCCCGAGCCCGTATTTCATAATAGCAACTTGAACTTTTGCTAATTACTATCCAGACGAAAGAGTAGCTAAAGTAAGAAGATTCCCTACTTTCCCCATAGCTACCATAATTTCTTCCTCCATACGTCGTCACATATATAGCTAGCTAGCTATAGCTATCATTAATTCAAGTGCGTTGTTAAATAAGAAGATACTAGAAGAAGACCAACTCCGAAGCTCCATACTTGTTTCAACATCAGCAGCATCAGCAGGACATGAAAAACTTGTAATAATAATCTTTATTATTATTACTACCACCAGTGTAAACCCTACTACTGCAATCTCCAGTAACTTTTGCAGGTTTTTTCACTTTTCGTCGCCGTCATCATTATAATAATTCACTGACTGACTGACTGCGGTCAAGCAAAATGGTAGCTAGCCGGTGGTTCGTGCAAACGAAATTTTTAGTGTAAAATCGCGTCAAAGCTATGAAAGATATGCCTATGGGTATGCAATCCGTCAGAAGAAATATGGTGTAGCTGGACCGCCTAATCTCTGTTCATTTCTGTCTCCCTCATTTTCCCAACTCATCCATATAATCGGTTGGATTTTTCTCAAGGAAAATAATATATGGAGGGTGAATAATAATGCCATCACGCCATCATAAGGTATGGCTCATGATATAATGAGATCTTATGCAGCTCATCTGCCTACGTTTATAATTGCAGAGTGAGCCAGCAGCAGCAGCTACTCATTTTTAGTCCTCCAACAACAAGTCAAAGGACATGCACACACACAGACACTGTGTTTACTCAGCTAATTAAGTCCACATAAAATTTATAGCATTCCTGCAATATCATGAGCATAACCATGTACACAAATACACACTTTCATCCTCATCTTCACCTTCCTCAGTAGTCTCGCTCTACTGCGAGATCTCCATTTACAAACACAATGGCCCGCCATTATTAATTATATCCTCCAACTAACTGCAGCAGCAAATGAACTGCAAAATGGTCAGAAAAAAAATTGATGACAGCCCCGGGACAATCTTAGTCATGACCGCGTGTATGTTTGTCTTTACGGATTTAAGTCAAAAATATATTGCATGTGTGTATGTGTTATTATGAGGCGCATAATAATCCAGGTCATGCAATCAAGGTGAGGCAACGAAAAATATTAACATTTAGTGTACACGCGTACAGGCCATAGTTAACGCTGTTGTTGGGACACTGCGTAACATTCTTTCAACATCATCATCATCGTCCTGACGATGATGTGGGTGGGTGGGTACAACAGGAAACTTTTGTAAGGAAATTGCAACCTTTCTTTCTTCTTCTTCTGACTCTCACCCTGACTGACTCCGTACTCTTCTTTTAACAATGTGCCGCTTAAAAATTAAGCAGGCGTTACTTTGATTACATAATAATAATTAGTTTCATATTTTTTTTTCAACTCTCATTTTTCTCATTACATTGGGATGACCATATGATGATGGCAAATGGAAGCTATCTTTCAGCTGAGTCAGTATAAAATCCACGAGGGAATCAATTAAGTTGCTCACCGGTGCTTGAGAAAAAATAATGATGACGAAGGGTGGTAACTTGGAATTTGTTTTACATGTTATAACAACTAGACGAAAGGACTCACCTTGAGTCCCACTTAACCTTCCTGCCTGCAGTACAATTCACAAGCATCACCACCCTATTTTGCACTTACGCATGAAAATCTTACATGTAACACTTGAATGACATATAGAAATCATGGCCAATCATTCCCCGTTTACTCACTGTAGGAGAGCTCCAACAGAGAAAGAGCGAGAGTCAGAGAGCCTTTAGGGGTTTCAATAATAGAAAAATGGACATAAGAATGTGCGTAGGATGTGGAGACTTGTTAGTCTGGATAATCTGCCCACGATCGTCAATCGTTTACCATTCTGACAGTCCAAAGAGTAATGTGAAGAGCGATGAGAGTCAGAGAGTCAGAAAAAAATGGTTTCTCGTTGCTCTACAAATGTGATTTGGAACTATATTTTCTAAGGCTTATCGACGACGAGCTATAACAAGACGGAAAGGAAGGAAGCATGGATAATAATAGCCATAATAATAATAATAATAATATGGGGAACGAATGAGTTGGTAATTCTCCTAATTGGACCACATGCTATTCACTTGAGTATTTACTCGGTCCAGTAAAGTGTGCAAAATGTAACTGAAAATTATATGGCCACTTGAGCATAGCTACAGTCAGGCACGGCACTGCTTTTAGTATGGCCAGACCAATGGCACAGACGGCTGCAGAAAGTTGGGGAAAA
>JAQFYD010000195.1:0-25079 GCA_034694225.1 Bourletiella hortensis | reverse complement strand
TTAAAGTCAGAGAGAGAGATAGGGAATAAGGATGAGGAGGAAGAAGAAGGAGAATGATCAAGAATGAAATGAAAAGGGCAAAAAACCAGAAAAACCCTTCACCCCATCTAAATTTAGCCGGCACGTATTTTCACACAAGAATATGAAAGAAGCCTTTTCATTTTAATCTTGTTCACAGTGATAGAATTACCCTTATAATAATAATTACCACCACCATCACCACTACTACTACTAGTCGAATCAACCCAAAACATTGCTTTTATAATGACTTGATCAAATAACATTAACTAAGAGGGAGTATAGCTATGAAGGAGTAATAAAAAATAGACGGAGAAACTGATCCTTTTCAGTCACCGCAGTTCAGAAACGGTGGTGGTGGTGTAACATATGGCTCTCAGGTTCCATGACTAAAAAGAGTAAAGTAGTAGTAAATAATTGAATGACTCCGACTATAGTACAGCTTGACATGACTGCTGCTGCTGCTGTTTGCCTACCTGAGATTAATTAAGTGAAATGAGGTGACGTTATTGTCGGTTAAACTAATGAAGATTTCACGAGTGAAGAAGCGTACCAGAAGGAGTAAGTGCATAAAATCAGCATTTCAGACTTATTCTCTACGTTTGTTAGCTATTTGTTATCCGTCTCTATGTCCGTCCACTCGTCCATTCCGTTTTGTTCTTCTTCTTCTTTACAAACACACATGCAGACACACATTACCCACAGGATCACAAAATAATACACTCATGAGCAAGCAAACTTTTGCTTTTTTTCTTGTAGGAGTAATCATAGCATCATCTAAACCCAAAGGATATTTTACTCATGCCCTAACAACAACAACAAATTAAATCCAACATATGCTACACGTGTGTTTTATCCGTAAATTACATCCAGGTATACACATGCATTAAGTATCATTCCCATGTTTTCATAGCCCAAAGCAAAAATTTCATACTAGCCTCATCATCATCATCATGATCATCAGAAAAAACTAATCGCTATACACACATAGCTATACACAGCAGAATTATAGACCTCATGACAGGCAGAGCCAATGTCCAAGCTGTGACCATAATAATGCTTATAATGGCCAATAAAAATTACTGTAGTTATTTAATGTTCACACCCATTAAGCTCTTGAAATCAAAATTTCAAGCCGAACTTATCCACGCTTCTGCTCCTTCATCTCATCTTCTTCAATAACATTCTCACACAGACTCATTCCCACTCACTCCCACAACAACAACGGCTTCATGGATGCAATGAACATTGACATTGATAGTATATTATGTTTCCCGTACAATAAATTGCCAACCAGTGGAGATTAGATCTGCATCTATACTACTTCACCATGTAACTTAAAGGAATCAAGTAGCAGTTATTATTATTATTGTGGATGGATGGATCAGTTGCAATGACATGAATGAGTTCACACTGGGACAGGACAAATAAAATGGAACTCATTAGCAATGACTCGATGAAAATTTTCACCGGGAATTTAAACCTGGATGAGGAGGAAGCTTGAAGGAGAATGTATTACATATTTTCACACACACATTGAATAATTAACTTTGCCAGTAGCATTTACAACTACTATGAATTCCAATAGTTAAAAAATGTTGGATTCAAAGGCTTCAAAACAGCTGGTCCCCATCATTCATTCCGTGTCATTCATAGCTACTATATAGTGAAAATGGTTGTTATAAAATATAGGAGAATAGCCAGGGAGGCCACAAATGACAATTAATATGGCTATGTATACGGCTGAATGGACGGGTGATGCCCTGTCCTACTAAATAGTAGTCATCTCATTCATATCATCACATGTATCGTGTAATATTATTGTGGAGAAGATGATGATGATGATGGTAATGACTATTGGGAAACAAGTGGAAGAGCTTCTAACTAAGCTTCTGAGTTGAGTTGAAGATTTACTGCCGAGTCATTGTAAGCCGTGTGTGTGTATCTACTGAAGTAGACACATATATAAGGTAGAAAGAGGGAGAAAATGATAAAGAGTTGTTGTAGAATATAATTTTTTTTCCTTTAGTTTTTCTCATCTTCTTCATTGTCGTTGTCCTGTTCAGCTATAGTCTTTGACTCTGTTGGAAAACAGAGGGGCGTCAGGATTTAATTTCCAGGTGGAAGAGAAGGAGGGTGAAAGACAGAAAAAATGAAGGATTGGGCGAAATTTACCTCAAAAGAACCGATATTCACGCCACACAATGTGATCCATTTATCTTCTTCGTACCCTCAACATCAATCTTTGGACACTTTTTTTTCTCACTCATATAACATCTACTACTACTCCTGCTCCTACTTTCTTCTTCTTCTTTTTCCCTCTCCCTTGAAAATGAGTAAGAGAATTTTACTTCCTTATTGCCTTACTGCTGCTGCAGTAGCTTAGAATAGGACCAGAAAAGTCTTATATATGTGGAGTATACACATATGGGACCCTTATGTCTTTTTGACCAGATGAAACCAATTGAATAACAAGAGCCGCAACACCCGAAACAACAACACAAGCAACAGGAGTTAGGCCTTTTCACTGTCAGTGGTATTATAAAGCTCCCAGGGCTCCTCTTCGCATGTCATACGTATGTAGGTGCCATGACGGCCTCTGACATCTCTCATATACTCTTTAAAGAGCTTTGAGTTTGAAAAAATAGTTTTTCGTTTAGGAAGAAACAGGGACAGCGATCATCATCATCATCATCAACCCTGGTGATCTAACTAACAAATTGCTAATAATAATGGATGTAGTCGGCCCTCCTCAAAATTTCCTCTTTACACCTCCAATCTTTCCCGTGATTATGACCCCTTTAACGCTTCTGCAGTACAACGATCATGAACAAATCCTAAACTCGTCCCCATTGATTGAAGGGGATGAGCCTTAGCATATTATTCTTGATTCTGAATGAAAACTCATTGAAGACCTTTATAATGACCGTCTCACCCTTTCATCATCAGTAGCTGATGAAGCTTAAGAATGAGATCTGCAGTTGTTTTGACTCATGCATTTATTCGTATCACGATTTGTATAATAGTATAAGACCAGTGAGCAATAGGAAGATGCACCGCTGCCTTAAACTGTGGAATCTGTCGCACCATTGGTTGCAAAGCATATTGACTGTTTTCATTCCTCCATAATTTTGTTTTGTATTTTAAATGAGAGGGAAAGGGAGCATATTTAAGATAAAGAGAGAACATAGATGAGATGTTTAAAATTCACTGAAACTTGGGGTTCAAACTATGGTTGCCGTGAATGTCACGATGAACTGGTAATGTATTCGTCATCATGATCTTCATGTATTCTATCTTCTTCATGATGTGCAACGGTGCTGTTAGTAGCATCCAGCAGTTTCTTCAATGGATAGAATAGAAATGGATGCACGTGTAAGCTGTATAAATTATTATGCAAGGGTCCAGTGATATCGGTTTAGCCCAAGCTCTAAATTGTAACTAAGACAGATTTTATTCCGTTTGGACATCATTAGAGATTCGCTTTGGATGGCTCGATTTTAGCAACTATGAAAGCAGTGTGAAAAAGTCGGGAAAGCAACAGAATTTGGAGCGGCAGTAGTTGGAAGCGGCCGAATTCACCACTTTAACCGTGTCATCTCCCCTGTGGGGTAGGTCGCTCGGTTATTGAGAAACAAGGAGTATGAATGTGGTCATTTTTCATGGCAAAGTCTTCTGGTCAGCTTTGTAACTCAGCATGGGTGCAGATCACTAAAAAGGATGCCGACTGTATGTTAATGTCAGCAATACTCATCTGTGAAGATTAGAAGGGTAAATACAAACAAAGTGCCGGTCTAATGTATGAGCCTGTATATGAGTGGTGAGGGCGATGATGATGATGATGTAGAAAAACTTCATTGGCTTCGTCCTGAGTTCTTGACGTAAGCGTGTTGAGGAATACGGCGATACGACTTCCATCTTCCTTTCAGTTGAAGAGACTCAAACCATAGTTTCAGCATCAGTAACCTTGGAAACTTTTACTTAGTTTTTTCTTTCCCGTTCCTCCGGTCACAACATTTCCATCCACAGAGTACGTTCTACATTTCATTAGCATTCCATAGCTGCATTAGAAACAATAGACCGATAGAACTTGGGAAATACCTCCCACATGATACAGTGATATCGATGCAGTATAAGAAAGGAAATGAGAACTGAAATGCAAGAGGATCATTAGGAGCCTCGAAGGAGCGTCTAATGATGCGTCTAGAGGATTTAGGTAGCATGGACGTGGTAGTAACCTTGTGTGCGGAAACCACATGACTGGCGAAGCTATTCATTTTATGAGAAGGTCACATAATATGACACACACATGACCCACTGAGATAACAGCACTCATTCAGTAGACTGAAAGATGGGAAAAAAGAGCTCTTCTTAGGCTGTAATCTATTCTATTACATCCATAATAGCTGTATAATAGTCATAGCATAATACTCTGCCGATTACGCCTTCACTGACTGCATGACAAATCCTAATAACAGCAAGTCAACATTCTTTCAAACAATCCGACTCGGGCATAAACATATGAACCCGTAAAATTTATTGTATACAAATATCATTTCAGGTAAGACATTTGTTCTAGCTAATTATTATTAGAATATAAACTGTGAATATTAAGCTGAAAAGGAAAGGAAAATACATGATTCATTATTGACGTGAAGTAGAGAATAAAATTATGAAGCTTCGAACGGTCTGAAACATAAACACTTACTTATTGCTACAGTCTTTAAACATGAAAACCCCATTGGCGATAATTCAACCATGAGGGAAGATACCGTCTAATAAAACATATTATTTTCATAAGTGTGACAATGCTACAGAGCAGAGAATTGAATGCATATGAATATTTTCAATCATATGCATTTTATCAACAACTAACAGTATTTCTTCCGATATTCGTTAGACGATCATTGCATAAACAATATAATATGAATTTTTCTTGTCTATCACTATATCTTTCGTTCATGAAAAAAATGTTAGTGTCTGTTACAATGACTACGCTAACAAGTGCCACTTTGAGATTGACAATATAATTCGAAGTTACCCAAAAGGCTGGCGGTACATTAATTCACATTGGCCAGGAAATTATTATTCACCATGAATGATACTAATAAATATATATTTTTAAAAAAATCAGACTCAAACGAGACATGTAAACGAGTAATTATAATTGGCACTCTCATTCCGTTGTTGATACCGGAGCATCTTGCTTTGCGCCAAAAGGTACTACCAAATCTTCGTTATGAACTACACGGATGGAATAAAGAGCAGCCTCAACTTCCTGCATGGCCCATTCCATCTGTAATAAAAAAACAACAAATTTTCATAGTCTCACAAACCTTTCTGAGAAATTTCGAAGTCCATCTAAAGGGTGTGGTATGTAAACTTACGAGGTCAACATCTTCCTTCGAAATAAGCGGCGCTCCAAGATGCTTTTCAGGGTTGGGAACATCGCCTAAAAGCGTGCTCGGAGGTTTAAGAAGTGTGGGAGACAATGTTTGAACCTTTTGCATATAATGTCGGGTTCTCTCTTGGAATTCTCTCTGGTCCAATGAATGTGATCCTGAACCGGAAACATCTATCATAGCAGATAAGGTTTCCTGCAAAATTTTCGCTAATTCATCTTCTTGATCCCTTGCAGGGTGTGACCCCGTCGAATTACCCACAGCCCTGGAATCACTGTTGACACAAAAAAAAATACGAATCAGCATCTCCTTTCCACGGAAATCACATAACATTTCTCTTAACACATCTTTGCAGTTCTATTAATAGCGCTTGATCAGCCCTTATTATACATACCCTCTTTCACGTGACAAATTATGCAAAAAAATGAATTCTCACCTCTGTGGGACGCTGACCACCGGTGTATTACTGACAGGATCTTGGAGCAATCGTGCTCTCTCACTAGTATCTGGACCCTACAACAATAAAAAAAATTCATCGTCAAAACCCACCCTTTAACAATGTTCCTTTCACGATGCTACTGCAAAATTCTAATAATATATAATTACACTCACCTGTGAGTCGTCTTCATCACTGCAGCTAAAGCAGCAACCCATTTTCATGTTGCGCTTAACTTGACTCTACATTAAAAATCTAATGACCACCACGGATTGACAGTTGAATGGGACGACTGCGGATGAGTGTGCACAGTGTGTACAACGACTCACAAAAGTCTTTAGTCGTCCTCACAAGATACACAACTCGTAAAGTTTACTCAGTTTTACACTCGTTGAAAATTTCCGTCTCTTTCCCACGATTCCAGTACAGGATTATAGGAATAGGATGAATAGCAGAGAATGTAAATAACGCCTACATTGTGATGTAGCAATCATCAGCAGTATTATTTGAGCTACAACGCAAGCAAACGAGAAAAAGTTTGTATCAGTTTGAGCCATCCGCTCAAACCTTCTGTATCCAATGATTACTCACTCGCCATAGTGAATTCTGTATTTTAGATAACCTCTTTCATATCCATACATTTGGATCCAGTAAATTTAAATAGCATCCAATCATCTATATCAATGATCACCTAAAGGTGCAGAAAATATTCATTTCTTCTTCTTCCTCTACTTTAATTCATACTGACCGCACTAACATAGTTAATTGCCCAGGAAAGATGTTCCTTCGTGCGAACACCAGGGTTGAACGGCCGGCAGTAACTTTTTCCTCCGGATTTCCATAATTTTGAATCCAAAATTATTCTAAAATTGTCTCCAATTCAGTAGCTTATGCTGCTGTAAAAACAAGGCATCAATTGATCCTCTGCTGGTTGCCTTAGAATCATCCTTGGAAGGTCATTCAAGTTTAACAACACACAACAGCTTCATTCGCCCATCGTTATTTGCGCCCTCTGGCGGCTGAGCGTTACCCTTCGCAACGATGTTGTTCCTGTTGCGGATGAGCGCTTAGTTAATGGATTTGACTGCATTTGCAATATGAATGTCAGAATTTCAGCTTCAGTAACAGTTATTGTTACTCTCTTCTAGAATCAAAGCATATTAGTCATGTCAACTTTGCCGAATTTGGGGGGATGGTTCCGACCTGGCTAGGACACTTCTGGACATTGTTCTAACCTAAACTCGTAGTATATAACATTGCAAGCCAGAAAAGCTTAAATGCCTCATAAATGCAGTTTAATCTCGGAAAATTTCAAGTTTAATTCGGGACCTTGAGGTGTTGGCACCTTGGGGCAAAAGGGCCAAGTTGTTTGCAACCTAATACACTGAACAACTGATCCCCATAACCGTAGGCAATAGGCAGCGTACATAACAAGCCGACAACTCTTGAGATTCTGTTGTGGGCTGCGGGGAATCAGCAGATTGGAAGTTGACCTGTTGTCAGTCTTGTGTCTTTTATATGGCGAATGGTAGTGTTAAGTAACGTGTGAGGAGCGCTGTGTAGTTAGACATTTTATTACTATTACGATCCGGAAAGTTTGTTGTAAAATCTCATGATGAAACTGTTGATTAAGCAAATTAAGTCTTTACTGGTGGTGTGAATGACAAGAAGAAATATTGTTGGCAATAAAGAGGAAACTGTGCTCATAGTTTTGTATTGTATTTAAATGAGAAGTAATGAGGATCACCTAACAAAAGAATCAGATTTGGTTAATGCTCCAAGGATTGTTCGTTCTATGGTCGAGTGGTTTATATAGAAGATATAAGACAAAATTATTGGAGGCGTCTGTTTTCTTCTGTGTGTAGGTGATTCGAAAGGGATCCATTCCAAAATAAGAGCAACTATAACAGTCTTGCTCTTGTCACCTACTACCTTCAAGTGCAAATTGTGTACAAAGTTTTTACGAAAATTTACATACGTTTCATAACAACGAACGCGTCCACTTATTATAAACGCATTCTCTGTCGTCATTATAGTCGCAGCTAATACTATTAGAACGGAAATTGTGACTCAGCCGGTTTTGTTTAGTTGAACTGGACGACGAACATATTGAAGTAATTAGTGGTAAAATTTACGATATAGAATTTTACAAAGGATTTTGCATGAACAGAAATTAAAGTTAAGTGCAGATGTGGATGTTTTGCTTCTATATAGCAGAAAACGCAACACCTGATGACGGTCGGCTCCAGAGAAGTAATATAGCTACAGCAACGTGGGATTATGAAGAAGATTACATGATGCTCTAACGACACAAGTGGTGATATTTACGTAGAACAAGTAATTATTATGCTGTTCTAGCCTTCATCTACAATCCAGAGATATATAGTTGTTTGGCCTTGTGTTAAAATTGTGGACAATAATAGCAGGCAGTTCTGAAAGTGAGAGACTGGAATCCTCTGTCGGTATTGTGCATGCATTTCCGTTGGATGCGAAATTTTTCTAAGAGCTGATTCTACTATTTCTATAGTTTTTCTGACGTACATTTGAATGAGTATTTGCTAAATAAGCAAATAGCGCTGGAATTTCAATAATCATTTGCAACAAGTTTGTCACTCTGCAACCGCATTTGGATTGGAAGGACGTCGTCGTAACCATAATATTTGAAAAGTCTGATGTGACAGCTTTCCAGTATTTGTTTTTAGCTATGTAAGGTAACTGGAAATTTAAACTTCAAGTTTTATAGCATTTGTTGATATATATGGACATGAGAAGGAAATCATCATCATTTTTATTCATATGTTTGGTATTCTCATCATCTGTTGTGGGACAAAGTGAGTATACGACTCGATGAGCCAGCGCAATAAGAACCGAATGACTATTTATGTTCGTGTGAATGCAGATTAGACTCAAATGTGAATATGATCAAGTGCATACCAGCTCACCATTAGTATCATCATCAGCTGTGAAAGAAGTTCTTGGATATGACCTCAAACTCGTTTGTGCGTGCATGATGATGGTAATCTCATTATAGACACTGTGGAAGAAACCCATGCAAATGGCATGCAGCAGTTATTCCCCCGTGGAAATGTGATTAGACAAGTCATTCTTATTTGAAACATCGCCTCTGTGCTACTAGCTCCGTATCAGTCTTCGGTTTTAACTTTTTCTTCGGTTTTATTGTTATATATCGCTCTCACGATGTTATCGGCACCAGCCGGGTTAGTATTTTTCACGCTGCTGGTTCAGCTGACAGGTACTACCCTTGGGGAAGACCAGTCTTCGGGAAATAGTGGGAAGAACGATTTATATTGGCATAAGCTGACTACCTCGTACCCCCGCTATGAGGAAACTACGAAAATTTTACGTGATTTCGAATCTCAGTTCCCACATTTGGCCAAAGTCTACAGTGTGGGGAAATCAGTAAAGGGAAAGGAAATGTGGGTGATTCAACTTGCCCAGAATGTTACGGCTGAGAGGCCACTTTTGAGACCTATGGTCAAAATTGTGGCTAATATGCATGGAGATGAGACGCTGGGTCGTCAGCTAACCCTCCTCTTGTCTTCGCATATTCTGCAGGAATATCAGAAAAATAATACTAGGTGAGTAGTGGAATCCGGCTTGGCCTTGTTGATAAGAATGCTTGTAGAACGGCATTCTTATATTTTTGACTTTTCTTGTAATATTCCGCAGGATACTTCAGTTGCTCAACTCGGTCGATTTACATCTGATGCCCACAATGAATCCTGATGGATATGAAGCATCCGTTGAAGGCCAATGCGATCCTAATCCTGGGGCTATTGGCCGTCAGAATGCAAATAATGTCGACCTAAATAGAAATTTTCCGGACCAGTATACAACTAATAAGACTGATGATGATGGATTAACGAAGAATCGAGAGCCCGAGACTTTACATGTTATGGAATGGATTGTGACGAATCCATTTGTCCTGTCGGCCAACCTACATGCGGGTTCTCTAGTTGCAAGTTACCCTTATGATTCCGTCCCGTTGAGTGTGGAGTAAGTCACAGGAAATGTTCGTCTTCAAGTCGTCAATACTGAGGAAACTAAAATTTATTTTTGACTTGTTTATAGGCGACAATCCAGTTATAGAGGGAACGGAGTACCCAGCTTGTCCCCAGATAACAACGTGTTTGTTTACTTGTCCAAGATGTTTGCCAAAACCCATAAAACTATGAATGATTCTAATAATTGTGGCGATAATTTCCCTGATGGTATTACAAATGGTGCCGAATGGTACAATGTTCGAGGTTAGCTGCTTGTTTAGCATTTCTGCATTGGAAAGTATGTTGAATACGAGTTTAGTTTAATTTGATTTGAATTCTTATAGGCGGTATGCAAGATTTCAACTACGCCCATTCGAACTGTTTTGAAATCACGTTTGAACTTTCCTGTTGTAAATTCTTACCTGCTCACAAAATCCCAGAAGAATGGGAAAACAACAGGGACGCCTTCTTGCAGTATATTGAATCGGGTAATCTAGGCGTCAAGGGTATAGTTCAAAGCAAGAATGGTGAACCAATTGAAGGAGCCAAGATAGAGGTTGAAGGCATCCCCCACTTTATCCATAGTGCAAAGCGTGGAGAATACTGGCGACTGCTTGCTCCCGGCCACTATAGAATCAGGGCAACGGCTTTGAGGTGAGCAACTATATGACTTTGTACTCCGATCATCAGTTCCTTGTTTCGTGATTATTTCCTAACTGTTTTCCATCTGTTGGAAATAGACACTTGAATAGCAACTGGACCGAGGTGCATGTTGAGGATGCAATGAAACCCACAGTTCTGAACTTTACATTGGAGGATGGAGAAGCAGAACGCACTTCATCTGCTAGTGTAACTCCTGGTAATTTACTTGGTGTTTTCCTACTATCTTCGGGCTCTGTAATATATTCGCTTTTCCGTATGCATTTTTAGAGGTGTCAACATTTTAGTATGTACAGTATTGTGCTGTCAATATTTTAATATCGGAGTCATTTTAACGCCGTCGTTGTCGTGTATGAATTGATGTCAGCATAAGTATAAATGTTTCCATCATTCATGCGATCCCTCAGTACTGTAAATCTTCTTATTATCCACCCACCTGGATCTGTCAAATCTTATTAATGTTTTAAACACGAAAACAATAGCTTTGAAACCATGAGGACTGAAAACCAAGGCACTTGAGTTGATACCTGTGAAACATAATGTCTGAAATAATTTTATGAACTCCTGCGGTAGCACAGTAAATTGAAGTGTTAGCTGTGTTAGAATCATGTCGGTAAAATATAGTTGAGTTATAATGTCTCTGTCATTTAAAGCGGACTTATAAAATTTCTAAATCGCAATAATAATCATTAATCATCTCGGAATAAATAAAATAGTGATTATCATAATATCATGATCTAGTAGTAGTAATTGTATGTATGTGTGTATGTTTTTGAAGATTTTGAGATGGAAATGAAACATCATAATTACGCACAACTTGAGCAACTCATGAAAACTGTCAGTCAGCAATATCCCGAAATTACAAGGCTATACTCAGCCGGGAAAAGTGTTGAAGGACGGGAACTGTATGTTCTGGAAATCACGGATCATCCTGGTCAGCATGAGCTGGGTGCGTCTATACAACAATCTATCGCTATTTCGCTTACGCACATACTTTAAGTCATTTGCAACATGTCTACTGCACAACGCTTTTAGCATATTATTCGAGCTGTCATCACATTCAGTTTACATAATGTCAATAATAATTGCAGGAGAGCCAGAGTTTAAATATGTTGGCAACATGCACGGAAACGAGGTTGTTGGCAGAGAACTACTGCTAATGTTGATACAGTACCTATGTGCCTCGTACAAGACGGATAAGGATATAACGCACCTAATCGACTCAACTCGCATCCATATAATGCCGTCTATGAACCCTGATGGATATGAAAGGTCCATCCAAGGTAATTATATGAAGTTCTTTCGTTGCAAGTTGTTTATGCTTCAAATGAGGGTTGTATGTTAATTTATTAATTCTGCTTTCTTAATGATGGATGCAGGTGATATTAAAAGTCTGAACGGCAGAGCAAATGCTCATCAAATAGACTTAAATCGCAACTTCCCCGGTCGTTTTGATGGTGCATACGGGAAACTCTCGGAAACGGATCCCAGAAAAATGAATAGGGAGAACCTCGTCCAGGAACCTGAAACCCTGGCGCTGATGACATGGATGAAGCAGTATCCGTTCGTCCTTTCGGCTAATTTACATGGAGGCTCTTTGGTGGCCAACTACCCCTATGATGATACTTTTTCAGGTGTATCTGATTATGCGCCTAGCGAGGATAATGCAGTTTTCCGTGAGCTCGCGCTCACGTATTCGAAGGTATTTTATAGCCTGGAGGGCTTGCGGGAAGATCATTATGAGAATCAGAGTGTTATGAATTTAATTTTCAGGCCCATAAGAACATGTGGCAGGGGTACCCATGTCCTCGAATTTTTCCGGATGAAAGATTCCCAGAGGGCATTACAAACGGCGCCCGTTGGTACGTCGTGAATGGAGGCATGCAGGATTGGAACTATCTGAATACAAACTGCTTCGAAATAACTTTGGAACTAGGTTGTGTAAAGTTCCCCTTTGAGGATCAACTTCCGCGTATATGGGATGAAAATAAGAATGCCCTGATCGCATTTCTAAAGCAGGTAATAGCAATCTCTGTTCGAACTATTTTACTGTGGCAACGCAGATTTCCTAACCCAGTTGATTTTAGGTTCATACTGGAGTGACTGGTTTTGTTATGGACGAAAATGCAAATCTTCTCGGTGGTGCCAAAATCATAGTAGAAGGTGTCGACCACCCCATTTACTCTGCTGCTAGCGGCGACTTCTGGCGTTTGCTTGTTCCTGGAATGTACAATGTCACTGCATATTCTAATGGGTATGATGCTCAAACAAATTCTTACAATATAGTCCTTAGTACTTAAACAGTACTTACTCTGTTTACTCTGCTACAGGTACAAAAGCCAAACTCAGCACGTCATCATCAAGCGTAACGAGCCCGCTGTGAATCTAAATTTCACTCTCCATCCATCAGAATCGCTGCCATGGTCTTTGAGGCAGGATTTCGGAATTTTGCAGAACATAGATTCGGAAAAGCTAGTTGAACTGACTTCAGAAGTTCTTGACAACCTGCAGTATGAGAACTTTAATATTATGGAGCATGAAATGAAAGCTGGACTTCATCATCTGACAATTACTGAACAGGTAAGTTGAACCTGATACTTTTACTATTGCTCTGGAAGAGAGGTTGCTACACTGATAACTTTTCAATTCAAGGTGGGTGCACCTGATGATAGTAAAGCCCACATCGGACTAGTTGGCAGCTTTATTGGAGGTGGAGGTAACGAAATGTTACTCAGGTTGTGTCGTCATCTTGCAGAAGGATGGAAACGAGCTGACCTCACAGTGGGAGACATCCTGCGATCTTCTGTTCTTCACGTGTTTTTTACGAATACAACGACTGAGAAAGGTTAGGAAATATGCACTGCGAATTACAATCTGTCGATGATTTTATGTTTTTTATGATTTTTAATTACGAGCACTGTTTAAATCCTAGACCGTTGCTTAGCTGATGCGTCAAAAGCGGACGTTTCCATCAAGTCTTCCTTAGATTCACTTTCAAAAGCTCTGAAAGGAATGCATTTACATCTGTTGCTAGGGATCAGCTCCGGAGGAAAATTTATGGGGTATTGTTTCCATAGTTTATGTGATTGCTGAGTGTCAGTCATTCTGTAAATTAATCGTATATTATTCTTTCGTTCTAGTGCTCCACGAACTCTGACGTCACTGCATCGCAGTGTACAGGAACTTTTTCAGTCTGTGGCCAGCACACCTTGCACAGAAGCAGGTGGTAGCATTTCAGCAGCTCAGTCAGCTTTGCAGCAACATGAAGAAATTAACATGGTAATATTTTGAAAACAAATGCATAGATGATGCAGTTGCCATGGTGTACTCATTCATGATATTTTACTGCTTCTACAATTGTAGTGCACTTTAGGCCTCTTCTGCTGCGACTACCCCAGCGCAGAAAGTGTGACGGAAGCTTACACGGCTCATTTAAGTCACATCCTGTCAGTGCTACGGCTGTCATCTCAAGGTTAGACTCTTTTTGTTGAATTTCATTGCAAAAAGGGCAGTAATTCAACAGCACTATCAATCACAGGCGTTCGTGGCCAAATTTTTGGTGAGGATGGACTTCCGTTACGAAATGCAAGAGCGGTACTTACCAGTGATGGTGGCTCAACAGATTCAGTTCGTGTCAGTCCAAATGATGCCAGCTTTCTTCATATACTTCACGTAGGCAAGCACTTGTTGAAGGTTACGGATGATAAAAGCGGGAGGGAAGTTGTAGTTAATCTTGAGGTCACACCTGGTGCCATGACAACTGTTAACGTACGCGTGACAGCGTTATCGGCTACTAATACAGAGATTTCTAGTAGCACTACAACTGCAGAGCCTGTCGATACATCGATAAGCACAAGTCGGAAAGATTTTTACTATCCCCGCCTCAAATTTGAAGACTTGAAAAAAACACGGAGTGATTCTATAGATGTCTACAGGTAAGTTTCATTATTGCTTCCGAATCAGATGATTAATGATGAAGATGAAGAACCGTATGAATACAAACATCACTTGTAACATGAAATTATAATTCAGTTTTGATAGAAAAAGCGGAGAAATATTAGGAATCCGGTTGGGATTCCAGCATTGGCGCAAAATTGCCATAGTCTTTAATGACTTTTCACCGTCACCTGAGTCGTTGCTCGCTTGGACTAAAAACTATCTGGAAGCCATGACAAGTCCCCAGTTGAACGGCGTGCAGTTTAATTTTCTCCTTAAGGATGGAAATGGTTAGTTTTATTCAGATTGAAGACCAACTAACGTTTTTTACTCCTATTCCAATTCATTGCTAAAATACTCAATTCTTGTAGAAACTGTGGGAGGAATTGATGTAAAAACGGTCGAGAAATGGATCACGGAGTACCGTTTCCCGGTGGTGTACCACGTTTTCTGCTCGAAGCCGAATGTTACAGATGAAATTGATACCAAGAAGCTCATGACGCGAACTGACCTTAAAGTAATTCTCGAAATGTTAAAGAAAAAATTATAAGATTTGGTTAATTTAGTAGTATGTAGACACAACCTTTTAATTTATCGTGCTTATATTGTGGCAGACCTATGAAGAAATTCATTCAAAGGCAGAAGCAATATTTTCCAGCGCCCAAGTCGTTGCAGATTGTAGCGAACAAGTTAGCATCACGAATTCATCGTACAGCTTGAGCGTAAGTCCACCAATGTAGTAATGTCATAATACTGAGAATTAAACGAATTTATATAATTATTTTACAGCGGCTCTCAGAATCCACGTCAGTGCTAAACTTTGCATTGAATCTGAAGTGCTGCGCCGAGCACACTATAACAGATATTGCGATAATCAGGATCCTTGATTCTTTGAACACAACATCTATCCGAGGGATTCAAGGTATGAAGCATCTGAATTTCCGTATCCGTAGCTTTCTTCTTCTAAATAAGTTCTAACAGTCGATACCATGATCCGTGATATCAGGTTTTGTGGCCTCCACCGTTCACAGTCCGCTTAGCAGTGCGAACGTTATTTTTGGAGCAAATGAGACCCAAGCAAAAACGGACGACCTAGGTCATTTTGAAAAGCCTTTACCTATAGGAACGTATTCAGTACAGGTACGGCTGTTTTTTAAAGAAAGCTTTATCAGAGAATTAATTATGGATCCATGTGGACGTTCGGCTATAGCATGTTTTGTCATTGCAGGTTGTAGTACCAGGATATCTGTCATCAACGAAAATTGTGAATGTAACAGAGGGCAAATACGCACAGGTTCTATTTGCTTTAGAAAGAGATGAAACCGTTTGGGGTTTACCAAGGCTTGTATTCATAATGTTACTAGGTAACGACGATTTATTGATGTATTCCAAACTGTGTTCCTTGGGGCTCTGAAATCATGCAATTGTTTTAATCGTGTAGCCATCATGATCGTATCGCTAATCGCCATGATGTCTCTCCTGGCTGCGTTCTGCCGACGTCGGAAAGTTAGACCTACCAATAACTATGGATTTTTCCAAATGAATAACTCCATGATATTTGAAGATGAAGACGAGCAACTTTTTTCTGCTCCAGGGAAAAAAGTTATCGGTAATTAATCAATTTGTTGCGAGGATATGAGATGATAGAATTTTTATGCCTTTAATGCTACATTTTATACCCAGAGCGTCGACTGAAAACAACTGACAGTGAAGACTCAGATGGTGAAGATGACGATTACAGCACAGACATTCCCTTGAGATCCGGATTAAGGCAATGGAGGCCTGCCAATGAGCTGTAGTATTCAGATGCTTAAATGCAAAAATACTGACCTGTTTTTATCCATGAGTTGTTGTGGAATGTTTTTACCCGTTATATGTGTGCCTTACTCTGGTGCAGTTATTCCTTGAGACGGCAGAGAACTTTTACTCTTTTTTTAATAAGCGCATTTAATCAACTGGAATGACCGTTGTGGTGCTGTGAAGAAGTCAGATTTTTGCGTGATGTAACTTAATAATTTTGCAGCTCTTGCAATCTTTTACTATGGCCGACGCCATAATGTGCATATTGTAATACAAACTGAAGTTTGTAGTGTAGCTAGTTACTCATAGGAAAAAGGAAAGACTGATGTTACAAATCAATCCTAAAATAAAAATATTTCTGTATGTAGACTAATATTATGCTCCTTCGATGAACGCTTCATAATGACGAAATGCATCTGAACAGGACGGATACATAATTGTGAACTTTATTGCGGCCAATGTAAGCTTGTATTCCTAAGATCAGTTACAAAGAACGAAGTTAACAAACAAACCATAAGTAAAATACATAATACATGTCTGCATTGCTGGCAGTGACAAGAATGGATGACCGAAATAAAGCGTAAAACATTTTGAAGTCATCAGAAAGTATTTTTTGCTATTTCACCTCCCCCAACGAAAAAATTGAAACGGGATAAGCACTCCCATGTGAGGTGGCAAAAAAAGCAACGCACGGAACTACAAGTCCACAATGCATTGCAATGCAAATGTACCAGTAAAAAGAACACGACAAGGTAATCAACTATGCGGACCCGCACCAATCTGAATGAGTCGTATCATCTATGTTCAGTTTTTATACAACTTGAATACAGCGATAGCGTTAAAGGTACTTTAACATAAAGAAAATCAGGTTGTCACCCAAAATGCACAGTGTACGAAGTCGTTTTAATCATTTTTCTCAGGTGTTTCTAATTCGTAAATTGTTTCAGAGGACGCTCTTATTAACAGTAGCATTAGGACGTAGTGAAGAATAACATTAGCAATAACTTGCAACTTTTCATGATAATAAAAATTGAGGGGCTATTTTTAACTGCATTAATTACCACTATTTAGCCAAGACCTCGCGACAGCGAACAACATAAGGCGGGTATTATGAAAGCTACTAAGCTATGTTTTGTGCTATTTTCTCTTTATATTGGTCTTCACTCAAAAGATTTTCAATCTGCGCTTCATGATCAGATATCCGTGGGGAGATAATGGCGATGTAATTTAAGTGATCCGCTTTTAAAAGCTCCGGTTTACTGACAAGTGACTCGTTGACTTCTAGTAATTTGGCTGTCATGCATGTTCGCACGAGGTAAGGTTCTGGTCGCTCTTCGCAGTGAATCTGAAAATTTCATGCATAAGCTCTTACGGTCGCCACGTTCTTAATTCGATCATCCAATTTCATTCAATATAGAATAAAAGATTCTTGACTTACAGCGCAAAGAATCGATGTGTTGGTTAGTAATTGAGCACCACGTTTTCCTTTCCCGGACACCTTGTTATCCAGACGGTTAAGCTTATCAGAAACCTGGCCATATAAAATATGAATTTTCGATTACTCACTCAGCTCGATTACAAAGCAGCACTCCAAGACAATTACATTTTGTTTATGCTTATACTTGTCAGCGGAATTTACCACAGAAGGTAATCTTACCTGAAAGTTTACAGACTTAACGGTGAGATTCTTGACAAAAATAGGGTGCGTTTCTGCGAGTTTTATCACGCACAATTTGTTTGAATGGACTAAAAACGTGTACACCCCATCATCGGAATCATCACAAATATACTTTTTGGTGTAGTAGCGCTCTTCGACGGGACGGACATCGAATTTGCCTTCAGCAAATTCTTCTTCAATACTAGGGGCTAACCGCTCCGAGGCCATTACTACCATTTTGTCTGAAATAATGGCAAATCGGATAACAACATTTATATCTGCTACTATTTTCTCCAACACACAAATTAATTTTTTTCTAAAATTACTGTCTTACCTAAATTATACTACCAAGTGTGAATAGTGCTGAAGAGGTCTACTGTTCCTTAATGTAAAGAATTTGACAAATTATTCTGCTTCTCCTTGGCGCTGTTTGGCGTCCAGCAGTCTTTTAGCGGCAGACTTTTCGTAATTTTGACGACGTCGTTCAAGGCGCTGTAAGACAGTACAAATTTATCGTTCACACATACTCTGAGTATTATTTCAACATTTACGCACTATACTAAATGACGCTGTGCCGTCACGGCTCACTTACCTCCTCCTTTAAGCATCTCAGCATAGCAGAGTTGATCTCATTGCAAACACCGAAGAACTTCTTGAAGCGATTCTGCAGAAAAACAAAGAAATTAGAATTTCATTTACATGTGATACAAACGACAGACTGACTCAAACTTGATTACTCGACAGACAGATACTTACAAAAAGCTAAAATTACCTCCTCATGACACCTTTGCAGGGCCTTAATAAGATCTATGCACTGACCGCTGTGCAAATGCGTGCTTAAATCTGGATGCATTCAGTTTATTTTCTTGTGAAGTTTAAGCCGTAGACTTGAAAAGTCACAGAGAGGAAAGAGGATTGAAATATATAGCGGGGAAGTAAGCCTAAGTGAAAAATCCTTCACGCTGCTGAATTGTGGGCAAATCGATAGGTGACGGCGGAGACGGGTCACGGTAGCGACTTCCACCCGAGTATCGAGATGAAGGACACGGAGATGAAGCTAATGCTCTCACAGCCACAATTCGACTCTTCTCAGTTACTTCACGAGCAAGATTATGTTGTAGATGAAGAAGTTCTTCTCGGTCTGATGACGATCGTCCAGATGAAGTCGATGAGTATGACGAATGATAAGAGTGACTTGGTTTGGGTCCTAGTGAACCGGAAGACGGTGGAACATATAAGCTTGATGCTGACGCCGAAGACGAATAGTAAGAATTTCTCGTCAGGCCTGAGGGGGGACTGTCATGACAACAAAAAATCACACTAATTAATAAAACTTCCTAATAAAAACCACTTCAGGAGCTCCCACCATTCATCATCGCCATCATCAAATCGTCCATTCTACCGCACACAAACAATTACTCCTAACAACAATAACAACAACCGCTCACATATATTTTCGCCTGTGAAATAAATAACACACATACGAGAAATACCTAAAGGATCCTCGTGGGAGAAAAAATGTTGAAAATGAAATACGAACTCCGCCTAATTATTATTACCAAGAAAACCATGAGTATGATGAGAAAATGTCCCAAATTTTCTACACTGGAATAGCAGGACGCATATACATCAAGCTGAAATAAAAAGCGAAATGTCCCCTCTCCTTCTTAATGCATGCATACACTCGCATACAAATTAGTCTCATAAACACTGTTTCCCTACAGCATTATTTTCCTTACACCACATATTCTCTCGCCCTGAATTTTTTTACCTCATGCTATGTTTACAAATGCTATGCTTTTCTAAGCTCAAAGCAAATATGACACATTTTCCCTGACCTTCTGGCTAACTCGTTCCACTTGAATTCATACAGCAATGTATGGATGTATGGAATGGAACCTACAAATTTGCTTAATTTTCTAATAAACATAATCCCAGCATGCTCAACTAACTTGGAATTAAATTTCTTTATGTCGTATATGTCATAACGATAATTTCAAGACAATTTCTCCAAATACCACACTGTACTAGGAGGAGGTCACTTGTATATAGCCCAAGTCCCCAAGTCCAACCCAAAATGTTGTTGCATAACCGTACGTCATCGCCCTAACAAAAAATTGCTCTCAAGATAAAAAGCAGCAGACTTGTGCAACGTTAACGCTTATTTACCTCAACGAAATTCCCAATGCTTATTCAGACAGACTGACAAATGCGGAAAAAAATAATTGCAAATTATTCACCAACCACTAAAACCAAATCGCACCTGAATTGTGCTTCAGCAATCTCAAAGCCAGCGTGCCAAAAGCAATGCTCAAGTCACATGGCGCAATTCATAATTCGTCTCAAACTTTCCATTGAGCAGGCAAGCCATTTGTACACAACGAACATGGACCTGGGCTCCCGTCAATGAGTTCTGATCAGAAGCTTATGGAATAACTATAATAATAATTACATTTATTTAATGCTCAATATCACTATATAATGCATGCAGCTGCATAACACTTTTCTCTAAACCTTACGGCAAACAACTCGTTATCAAAAAGTAAACATGAGATTAGAGGAGAAGGGCGACATGCGTACGGAAACCATGAAAAGTGATGGTAAAGCTGTTAAACCCCATACTATAGCAACATAATTGTACGAGCCTTTGATTAAAGCACAATTCATCTACCATTCATTTCCCCAATTAGCTCTCAGCTAATACAGACACACAATTACCGGCTTTACCTTCATACCGGCTGAAGGTAAAGGAAGGTTTGGTTTGTTTAATTGAATTAAATCACACCTCCGCCACGAATTTTAACGTAAAGAGTTTACGTACCGTAACGTGACTTTTTTCAAGCATTGTTGTAATTCATGCTACTGTGAGCAATGAACATGAGCAAAGCAAAATACTAAACTAATGTTGATATAACGTTCTGGTTCTTCTGTCAGTTCATATCATCAAAGGTACTCACTGAATGTCAAAATTGTGTGCGTGTGTGTAGCTATATTTAACCCATGTGGAAACATACGCATACCGCGAAGTTAATAGCCGGATTGTTAAAGTTTGCCATGAGTGACAATGACAAAGAGTAAAGAAGAGTGTCGCGTATGTACAAGAAGGAAGCTATTCATCTCCCGTTAGCTAATAAGAAAGAAAGAGTAGAAAAATAATAAAAATATGGCTTACTGCGGAGAAGTGGGTGCACTCACACCGGCTAATGACCAGTCACAGACAAGGGAGTTTCTTGAAGAAGGATGACGACTATTATTTAAACGTGAACTGGATGATGCCTTTTTTAATGGACTGCTGGATGACACTACTACAGGTCTTCTGGAAGGGGTCAAAGGGATCCCGTGATGTGGATTAACACCTAAAACTTCTGCGGCACTTGGACGGGATGAGGTGGTAATATTTGTGGCACTATTTAAAGATCTATTGCTTCCATAACTTGCATAAGATTGCTTGTGATGTTGGGGTTGGTGCTGTTGTTGATAGTGATGATGATGATTTTTGTAATGTTGTTGCTGTTGTTGTTCCTGGTGATGTTTCTGTTGCTGTTGTTGCTGCCTTTGCTGTAAATGACGTTGTAACTGACGATGATGTTTACCCGGATTTGGCAACACCAATGGAACTACACCAGCACTCGTTGATTTGGTTAAAAGTCTACAAATAGCTTCCGCTTTTTCTGTTCTTTTTTGCTGTTCGTCCGGATCAAATTGTTCCTCTTCGGGGATATATCGTTCAGGAATTTCAATTTTATCAGGCTTCCCTAATACCCGGTCAATGAGCCCTTCGTCAAAATCGAAATCCGAATTTGTTGCTGACGATTTGACAGGGGCAGGACGACGGAGCATCAATTCAAAAGGGTCCATCCGTCCATCATCCTCGTCCGAAGACTTGGCTTACTTTATGTGATGATGATCTGTCGATAAAAATACACAGAAAATATCAGTTGTTATTAATCCTTGCGCACATCTTTCAGAAGAAGCGGAAATGTTGTGTCTTCACATGTCCTTTTATAATTTACCGACAAAATAGCTTCAAATTTCATTTTTAGAAATAATGTAAAACAGTTCCACCACAGAATAGAGCTAAATTGACACAAGCGTCCCAGGAACAGGAATTCCTTTACTGACAGGGACTGACTAAATGTTATTGATAATCTTCCTGTCCTACATTATTGGTAATCAATACGAAAGGATCTTAAAAGGACCTAATTGGCACGCACAGTGGTTGGCTGCTATTAGAACTTTAACAATTACTCTTTATGCACACACATATAGGAAATGCACCAAACAATACACGAAGATGCGTGAGGAAAGATTGGATAGACGCAGGAGCACAGAGGAATATATAATAACTGATTGAATCAAAATAAGCAGTTTTGCTCACTTCCTGTATCTGCGCTAACTCACGTTCACCAAATCATTATCGTCAATAAATTATATAGGGAAGACAGAACCAAGTTGTAAACATAGGCGTAAAGTGAAGGAGTGAGTGAATGAATGAATGAATTTTTTCAGCAAAAATTATATGGGTTAATTACGCTCACTTACGTACCTCAACAACTGCTAAAGGAGACGGCAGAGTTAACTATGATAACTGCTGCTGCTGAGACAAGTAGTGAGAGAGTGAAAGATGTGTCATCTGAGCTTCATGAAGGCACAGGATGCTCTGTCCTACAGAAAGCCCAAGCTTGAAAGTATAAATGGGTACTAAAAACTTAAATTTTCCATTCACTACTAATTCTTTCTTTCCTATTTTACTTCTCCCAATGCTACCACATATAATTCAACTTTTCACTATTATTTGCAAACATGTTGTTGACTGACGACTGACTGACTGTCCGTCTCTGTACTACCTCTCTGTCAGTGTACACATTCCAACTAAAAGTGAAGCATGCAGGTAAAGTCCTATGCAGTTTCTGTCTATATGATGAGGTGCTTTTACGAGTTACAACTACTACTCACTTATTTGAGTCTCTATACTGGTGGTAATGGTTGGTTGTTGTACAAGCAACAAACGTGCTCCTGGTTAAAACTCCTTTCCTTCTTCTTCTTCTTCTCCTCCTCCTCAGTTAGTTACCTCACATCAAGAAGATGATCTTATACGACTTGTTCAGCTTTACTCTCAAGACACACGGAGATAACAACAATAAAGACGACGGAAGAAGAGGATGAGGTGAATAAGATGAAGTTGGTAAGGAAAGACTTGGCCAAGATCATTTGCACACCAACACTTTAAACTTGCTTTTTAGCCAATGTCTTATTATCCATGATGATGACGATGATCGGATGACTGTATAGTAGTAAAAGCTTCTTTTTTCCCCTCACGAATAAGAGAAGAAGAAAAACTCCACGGAAAAGATGTTTCTTCCCTATGCGTCTGCCTGTACTGTGTGTAATAGTCAGTGCGTTCTGTTGTTGTTAGTGTTGTGTATACAACTCGGAGTGGTTCCTCGTCCTCAGTTTGACATGTACGGAAGAATTCCTTCAGTCTTAGGTGGTAGTACTCCTGGCTCCAACCGAATCCTCTGGTGTATGCCTATATACACATTTACTTTACATGTAAACCATGATGGTATGTACCTTTTTTCTTTAGCTTCCCTCACAGTCAGCGCATATAATAACAGTTTTACCGTTTCGAAAGAAAGAAAGAACGACTCCTCATGGTAAAATGTACAGGCTTCTGCTGTTCCTTTAAAGCTTCACATGTATAGTGAATGTGCGTGTGTATGCTATGAAGGCTCTAACTGCGGGGGAAGTACTTGAGGACTTGGCGGACTGTATATACAGTATGAAATGCATCTTTATATGATAGGCCTGCTTTGAGCAACTTGGCAAAGTAAGCAGTTGCATGAATATTTTTTGCATTTGCATCTCTCACTGTCTTACTATCCTGTTTTGTTACGACTTGGTCGTAAGGCTTCGCAGTCGAACACTTTCTAGGGTCTGTCTTCTGTGTAGTACATGTGAAATGCTTAGGAATGGAAAGAGAGCAGAATGCACGAATGTAATCAAAATTTTACTGCTGCTGCTACATTTATTTATACTGACGCGTCTGCAGGGTTATGTTTCCCTTCTAATTTTTTTATCGCATGGCTACTATAACACAAGGACCAGCCGCTCTGGTGGATTCCATACCGGCATTATTATTTTGCCCTGTAGTTGTAGCTTTTAGATATCTGATGCTCGCAACCATGATCCGTGTAGTGAAGAAGGTGTATACCTGACCTGCTGGCTTTGTGCTGTAGGGTAGGGCTAGACATATGGCTGTTTCGTATGCGACCCTGGTATAAAGTCAATATTTTAGTTAGCACCACCACCAGTAAGCCCGTTTAATTTGATGGGCTATAAGCAGCAGCTAACCCTTTGAGTTTTGGTCGTGACTTGGAAGTGGTAAGTAGTATTCCCCGTCGTGGTCGTCACCGGTTTCCGCACGCCTGACGTCATGCCTATTCTTGCCCGCTTATAGTTAGCTTCAGCCCCATTGTTATGATTGAAGCAGGTGTGCTGACTGAAACAGGCTGTTCACATATACAGCAAAAAGTAAAGACAAGAGCGCGTCTGCTGTTAACATCCGTTTAATAATATGCCATCATGAAATAACAAGTTGTCAGTATTGTAGGGCAGTGGAGGCTAAAAGCGACCACGAGGGCATAAATATATACATGAGGGTGCTGACAAAATGTTTTCGACTTTTTTTTCTCCTCCTTCATTACGAGGCTTTTAGGATGCAGGGAACATTACCATATTAAAATAATGTAGAACGGGCGTGCAGTGAACAGTAGTCATGGTGAAAATACGCGTCGTCGTGAGAAATAAAAGAAAATACATTTTCATTCCAATCTCCGTTTCTGACCACTAACTAATGTTGTAAAGCCATGATAAATCCATCCGTCATGCGGTTTCCGAAATATATTATTATTGCTGTTAACATTATTATTCTGTGGGGCCCTTTCTATAGCTATCTCATTCACGCTTTCAGTATAAAGATGAAAACTTTTACCGGCCGTGATTTCCGCTTGGGTGATCCCACGCACCACATGATCCATCCCTGTTTCGTCTGCTAATTAGTTGGTCTCTGATCATCATGGCGTCATCCTAAGCCGCAGAGAGTATAATTGTGCAGATGTAAGGTCGGATTAGCAATGCATGGTTCATGTCTTTCGCTAATAAAG
>JAQFYD010000194.1:0-25099 GCA_034694225.1 Bourletiella hortensis | reverse complement strand
AGCGAGCGGGCCGGGCCGGCAATATGCACCACCAGAAATAATACCAACCAAACTACCAACAGATATTCAAGGCAATGTATGAGGTGAGAACACCGCCAAAATAGAACTTTGAGTTTCTTTTCAATCTTTGGTATGCAGCCTTTGTTGTTATAGCAAAAGACATTCCTTTGCATGTATGAACATGTTTGCCTTTAACACACAAGCTCGCTTTTATGCAAAATATTTTGCCTTTGAGCCACGTGTTCATTTGGGCGCTTGTAGTGGCCACATCGTCATAAATATTGCATCCTCTGCGGATGCAGCAAATGTGCAATTAAATGCTTTCTAGACTACGGAGATGATAAAAAAATTGCGGAAATAATATCTTCAGTGCATGTTAATATTACTGCATTTTGATAAATTACAGACTACAACGGATATGTGCTCGTGTGTATGTGCATTAGGTACTTTTGGACGGGTGTCTGGTGACGGAAAACAATCAGCATTAGCATCATGCATGTGAATGATCGTCATTTAATTCATTAATTTGAAATCCTGAACATTTTATTATCTTCAGTAGCTGCGTGGGAGGTTTTTCCACAATTTTGACCACAAATTTAATACATTATGCTAGAAAGCACTCATTAATAATAATGCAGTAATATTATCATGCACTCAAGATTTTATTTCTGCTATTTTTTAATCATCTCCGTAGTCTAGAAAGCATTTAATTGCACATTTGCAGCGTCGGGAGAGGATGCAATATTTATGATGATGTGGCCGCCTACAAGCGCCCGAACGATCACGTGAGTCAAAGGCAAATATTTTGCATAAAAGTGAACTTTTGTGTTAAAGTGAAGCATGTTCACACATGCAAAGGAATGTCTTTTGTTATAAAACAAAGGCTGCATACCAAAGATTTAAATAAAACTCAAAGTTCTATTTTGGCGGTGTTCTCACCTCATAGCAATGAGCATTTCTACTATTTTTTCTATCATTTTCAAACTCTAGCCTCTCCTTTCCTTACATATTCACATTCTCTGCTCCACCCCGCGCCTGTGCTTCTAACTCTGTCTCATTCCCTGACTATATCCAACACTGTCTGTCTATCAGTTCCAAAACCAAGCTATGGCCCAACATACAGCACCATTTCTATGTGCGGAGCCTCTCAGTAAACTTGCTTGCTGTAAGCCTATATTCCTTTAGCTTGAGTCATCGACTCGAACTCTGGTTAGTAGCTACTATAACGGCTACGGCAAACTAAAGCTGCTACACTACTACTACTACAGGTCTCCTGGACAAATCAATACGACCAGGTTCGCCGCATGCATCGTGCCGAATCGGAGTAGACTCCTACCCGGCCTTCGGTGGTGGTAGTAGGACAACATCTACCATAGCCGTCTGGAATTCTCATCGGCTATTCTTAACACTCAAATTACATGCCCTTTCATAAAGCAATGCTCCCATTAAAAAATAAATTAGGCCACTACCGCAATATGCACAATTTCCTCACATCACCCTTCCACAATGCTATAGTTTACGAGGGTCGGGTCATTAAGAATGCACAAAGCCTGACTGGAGTCTCGGTTCAATTACATATGAGCGTGATCGTGCATTTTGAGATATTCAAGCGAGTCAGTCAATACAACTTGGACTTCTGGAGTAGGCGTACATGCATCCCTGTATAATTGTGTAATGCAGTTAATGTGACGGGTTTTGCTGCTTATACGGAGCTATAATTACATATGTAGTTTCTACGGTTCAGGAGAGGGACATCTGGATCATGAATTATTTGAAATAAGTTGATAGGGGATGATGATATGATTGACACATAAAAACTGACTTTATTGTTACTAATGATGATGACTAAGTCTTTATGAGGATCATGAAATCTTGTCCGACTTGCACTAAAATAAGGCGATAGCACAGAGGATGACAAAACTTATTCACAGTTGAAAAATAAAATAAAAGTTTAGTCATCACGTCCGGCGGCTCTTGTATTCACAAGCCGTGTAAATCATTTAAGTACACTACTACTTGAGTCATGGCCACGTGAATAGCATCGTATTGTCGTTATAACAAGGATGATTGATATACTGACGCAGACTGTGATATCTTATCGTGCTCTTCTCCCCCTGAGAATACAATAAGCGGCGGTTCAGGGTCTCCAGCAGAGCAGAGGTGGCCAGCGGGCAATCCCAAAATGTAAACTAATAGTTGTTATCTTTAGGGGACGTCAGGGATCCAATATCTGACGGTGGCCATATCCGTAATAGAGCTCGACCTGACAATTGAAATAATTAGTGCAATCTCACATAAAATACTGATCGAATTAGCCTGCAGGCGCGTATATACTATAGAGGTATAACTGGCATCAGATGACAATTCTGCCCACCAGTGACAGAGTGATGATTACCAGAAAAGCTAATATTTTCTGTAAATGCGGTACTTCACATTATGTCCTCGACATACTTACCTCTAATCAAACCTATTGGTATTGGACCGTATGAGCGTGAGTCTGTTGAATTGTATACATTATCACCTGCAATGACCAAAGAAGCCACTAAAGCATGCTTAATATTTAGGACAAATGAATAAATAAGTGGTTTTATGTAAGAGTTGCTTCACAATGTCTATCATTACTGTCAAATAAATTTTCCTACCTTCTACCCACACGTAACCCTTCGGAATCTGGAAAAGCCAAAACCAAATTCAGTGATTAAAACTGAGTTATCAGCTCGAAGTACAAAATTTTACGAGACAACATTAATTCTAAACACCATGTATGTGTATAAAACTGAGTAATTTAGCCTGCAGCTCACCTTTACTAAGGATCCGTCGGGTTGTACTACTTGATCGCCAGCTACACCAACGACACGCTTGCAAATAAACTGCTTCGGGTTGGAAGGTGATCTAGAGACTACTATGTCATTTCTCGATATTCTACCATATTGTGGAGAAATATGCTCAGTCTAAAATTAAAAAGTAAAGCGTAATTTAGCCAGCATCCAACTTTTTAAAACAATAACTCTCCATTGGATGAATAAAAAAATTACCAGAATAACGTCTGAAGTTTTAATGGTTGGTTCCATACTAGGACCAGAACAAATCACGCAGTCTGCGACATATTCTAATGTGCAATGTGCAACAGCACACCATTTAATCACGGAGAAGCCAACTCCGCAGAGCTTGGCGATAGTAGAACGAATGTACCAGGAAGCCATTCAGGGTTCCGAAGTACAGGGAATCCAAATCAACTGGCAGGAGCAAGAAAATGTAATTGTACGTTGAAATTGTTTCTCATCCCACAGTCGTCGTCTACTAATTACGGTTACGACGTCATTTCTGCAACTTCACAAAACAATAAAATATAATTAAGAACCCGAAATGGTTTTATTTTCCAAAAAAAATCATCCGTTCCTTCCCCCAGTTCTTCATCATAACGCAACTGAATTACAGCTTAGGTTACTACTGGAATACCTAGTAAATCATCTCAACCACAGCAAAATTTCAACGGACCATTAACAATACAGCACCAAATTTCTAACTGTTACTTAAAAATCCCTCCAACATCCAAAAATAAATATCAAATCATGTGAAACATACAACTCGCATGATTACATCACCCACTGAGTCGATTAAACACTTTTTCCATCAAAACCCATTAACGCAACATGAAATAAAATTATAAGTAAACAGACAGAAACTAAAGTTACTGCCATGAATTTCATTGCTTTTGCAAGGACCGGAAGGAATGATGATGATGACTTAAGTCAGTAATCAAAAATATCAATGACGCGGAAAAATTAATGATCGCTTACATGTGCAACAATAGGCTCACTCTTCTCGCTTCGCTTCCCCTATAATCGTCTCAGCAGTAACCTCGTCACCTAAAATCACACAGAAATAAAATCTCAGAACAATTATTCATAAAAATCAAGCATTTATATATAAGACATAGACCGAATTGGCCCCTGTTTTTGGTAGCGCCTTTAAGAATTACGTGTTCAAACAGACACAAATTATACTTGTCGAAGTGGGAAAGGCGGAAGCCAGTAATTGGTTCCGTTAGAAACCTACCCAAGGTGTAAAGTAGTTGACAGATCCATTATGATTTATCTTCAAAATTTCAAGAAACAACAATCAAATTATCGAAGTAGAGGGCGAAAAACTCACGTGGATGGAGTCACACACGAAGAAAATAATTGAAGGATGATGATTTGAATGCGTTGATATGGCGCTTGGAGTTGGCAGGAAATAGTTTCACCATGACCCATCCAGTCAGCCAAATCGATCCCCAGAATCCCCATGGAACCCAACAACTATAGCTCAGTAGGCAGTTTCCCTTCAGAATACGAGTGCTATACGAAGTGAGCTAAGTTCTTGTACAAGTCCAAGTCAGTAACTGAGCATGTTATAGTGCACATCACCACGGTGATCGGATGCCCGAAGAAAATATTTTGTGAAAGACTGGAATTTCCCTGGCTCTTGTGATTCCTCATCGACCTGCCTCATCATCATCATCACCAAATAGTCAACAACAACAAGAAGAAGCAGAGCACTTGCAGATCAACGTCAGTCGACTACAAAGCAATTCACACACACATAAACAACACCAGAAGAAGACATGGAACAGAACGAGTCATCGAGAAGAATCCAGTAAACGAATTCATATTTTTTGTGATTTAAGTTGCCTGGGAAGCCCCTCATCTTCTTCTTGTTCTTCTTTCAATGTGAAGACGTCATCTGTGACAGTTGGAGGATATTCATCCTGCTACATAGAGATCACTGATCCCTCATTCATCACCACCTCCACCGTTGAGTTTTGCAAAAATTTTATGTAAACTGTGCTCTGTTCAAATTATTAACTTTTCAAATTCTCATGTTGGCCACCAAATGTTAAACCAAATCATCATTGTGAAAACATTTCATAATAATCCCAGCATCACTATGAGGAATAATGGATGATTTTGTGCTGACCCGCAGTGCGGGAGGACTATAATAATTATAAAATCCACTGGATTTTGGAAGAGACAACAATACATTGAGGAAGAGTTATATTAGTCGGTTCAATTGTTGACACAACGATCCAGGATATTTTTTCAGTAGGTTGACCTTTGAAGCAGGTAATATTTTATCTTGTTTTACAAACCATTTGATTTCATGCTACCCTTTTTTTTGTTTGACCTAAAAATCATGTGTTGTCTACGAATTTCGCTGATAGTGGTGTGGTCCAATGGACTTGTAGTATCCAGATCTTTGGTACATATTTGCATTTGTAATCAGTTGTGAAGAATAGGAATGTTAATCATTAAATGGATTATAATCCCTTATCATGCCTAAGAGGTCCGACGGGGAACTATTCTCATTTTTTTCCTACATGGATGATATGGTATGAGGAAAATTTCAGGATCATCTGGGTTAATAGTTATTCAACGTAGGCATTTAGCAGAAGCTGGTGAAATACTTTTATTCTTCTGTGTGTGTACAGGTACGGGCGTTTTTTACTGTGTATTTTGTTCCCATTAACCTGTGGAATAGGAAACTGACCTAATCATCTCATCAATCACTACCATGATGCATGCACGTTATCTTGAAAGTAACAGCTGCAAACGTCTAAAGGCTTTTCCTATTTACCTTTACTAGCGCCCGCGTAAGTGGCCATTGCACGTGTGCACGCCATGAGGTTTCACAATTAACCGAGAGCATCATCAGTTCCAAGGAACCAAGTTATTAAAAGTTGTAATGTAGTGTAATGGAATAGCTGAACTGCCGGATTCCAGTCAATCTAATTTCACTGAAGAGTACACTAAGTGTGCCAACACCCGCAGATTATCATGGAACATTTCGCCTTGGGATTGGGTTAGGTGCCCTGGCCAGCGAATGATAAATCAGTCGTTTAATGGTTTTCGAATTCCATTGCGTGAATTGAGACTTTGGTGTAGGCTGTATCTTGAGGAAGACGAGAGGCCTTGTTATGATTCTTTGATAGTGGGAAAGATGATACTTGAGATTGCTATGAGAAACGTTTGATTTTAATAGCCAGCTATCGTTTTACACGTGTTCATATAGGGCCTTCATACGCCATATTACTCGGGTCAACTGCGACATGTTGCGTTTGGAATTATTTCAGCTCCGCCGCAACTCTGGTTGGTTCATGAGGCCTGATGTTTAATTTATGAAGAATCTGAAAGAAAAATGATGCCATGATTTGATTGGGGAAGTGTTTGATGTTGTGAAGTACAGTGTGAGTGCGCGAACGTGGAATGAATTGATCTAGTGGCGGTAGTTTTCCTCTGAATGCGGAAAATGATGCTCGCTATACGCATACATGTATACAGATCTGTTACTTGAGGTAGGTGTACATAAGGGACAAAATCACCTGTTATTAGAAATAATGGAATTACCAAGATGTGCTGTCTGATTAGTTATTAGCAGGTGCTGTAGGATTAGGTGTGAGATGATTGGAAACTTGTGAGGTTTTTTGTTGTCGCGACTGTAAACAACTTATTTCTTCTTCTCGGGGCTAATCAGAATACAAAATTTTGAAGGTGTCAACATGTCGAAGACTTCAAGTAACAAGCACCGGCTAATGGCCATGTTTACACTGACTTTCGGGTTTTTCTTGGTGGAAGTAATCGTGGGCTATCTCACGGGATCCATGGCATTGGTTGCTGATAGCTTTCATATGCTGAGCGATGTTGCCGCCCTTGTGGTTGCCTTTATTTCTGTTAAGGTAAGCAACTTTTGGGAATTTTTAAATTGATGACCATGATTTGAAAACAAATTTGTTTACTCATTGAGTTTGCAAAAATTAATAATGGATGATGGTGTCCCATGTTGTTGCAGATGTCTCCGAAGAAGTGGTCGAAAAACACTTTTGGATGGGCACGTGCAGAAGTTCTAGGAGCATTGGTCAATGCTGTGTTCCTTGTCGCTTTGTGTTTCTCTATTCTGGTGGAATCCATCAAGAGGTGATGTTTTTGAATTGTTTTTTCCTTATTCCAGTACGGAGATCATTGTGTGTTTACGGAAGCCCTAGTAGTTTGGAATAATGGGGCAAGGGTTACTTTGGACCGGTTGTTACCTGGAAGCAAAAGTAACTTCTGCCATTAGTGGAATTGCATAAGATTGCTATCTGCAGTGCTTCTGAGACGTGTGTATGTGTGCTCATAGCATAGCGTGATGGAATGGTTTTGTTGTAGTTAATGGCACATGGTTGGTAAACTAATAAATCGTATTTTTTTCGTGCAGATTTATTCACACAGAACCTATACACAATCCAAAGTTGATTATATATGTGGGAGTCGCGGGGCTTATTGTCAACTTGATTGGACTTTGCCTTTTCAGACGTATGTTCGTATTGATTTTGTCTTTTTTCATATACGTGGTTATGCTTTGTTTTAAAAGTTTATTTTTGGCTTTTTCTCCGCAATTAGACTCTCATGGTGGTGGATCGGCCCACACTCATAGTCATAGTCATCACACAATTAAACATCAGAGTAGGCTCACTCGGATGGTAGCCACTGACGATAACGAAAATGATGAACGGGTCACGTCTCCCGATAATGCACCTCCTCAAATACCGCTAGCAACGGATTACAACGACTCGCATGCTCATGGAACAGCTAAAGGAGGAGCGTCGCAGGTGAGATCATGTCATTGAGCTTTGGTTAAGTGAGATGCGTTTTGCGTTACAATCGCTTCGTGAAATGAGGGATGACTCGTGATTTTCAATTTATTTATTCTATTTTATGGAAATTATTGCAGATGAATATGCGAGGCGTTTTTCTGCATCTCTTGGCTGACGCTCTGGGGTCCGTAATCGTCATTATATCAGCTGTGATTATTGAATGCAGCACCTGGGAAGGTGTTATGTACGTGGATCCCGCTTTGAGTTGCCTGATGGTGGTTCTTATTCTGAATTCCGTTTGGCCTTTATGTAAGTGAAATTCACAGCTACAAGTTATTTCCATTACACCTTCCAGCTCCGTGAAGCAGTGGGGTCACTAACTTTCTTTTCTTCGCAGTGCAAGAATCTGCTCTTATACTCTTGCAAACGGTTCCGACGCATATTCAGGTATGCCTGCTATATTTTCTCAGCCACCAGCAGAGGCTTTATACCTTTGCATAATAGCCATCTGGAATGTGGCTAGTATGAAAACTCCGTTCATCAAAAGTTTGGTTGTTTGCAGATCGATGAGCTCCAGCAGAAACTGCTCACTCAAGTAGAAGGAGTAATAGCCGTGCATGAGTTTCATATATGGCAGTTGGCCGGCGATAGAATCATTGCTTCTGCTCACATCCGGTATGCATAATCCAGTGTATTTTTTGACGTCGTCTAAATTGGTAAAATTCGAATGGAAGAAGCAGTAATTTGTTTTTTTTAATTTGCAGCTGTCGTAATCTCGCTGACTATATGAAGATTGCTGAAAAAGTAAAGGAATTTTTTCACAACGAAGGAATTCATTCCACTACTATTCAGCCTGAATTTGTTGAAGTAAGTAGAGCCGAGTGTTTTCGCTTAGCATGCATATTGAATCACTGAATGTATTAATGCCTAATTCCATCCAACTAGGATGCGGCAATCCCATATTTTTATTCAGTGTGAGTTCAAGGGGAAGGAACGATCGCGGGTGTGTGCGTGTGAATGTTGGAAAATTACTTTTGAAATATTGAAACTATTTGTTTGCAGACAAAAGCAGTGGTTACAGCAGAAAATGACCAAACTACTGAGACTAATGAAATTGATTCAACTGATCTTTAGCCGTTTGTCTTAAAATGACTAATTTTTAATTGCGGGTCTCGACCGGACGTACGTAATTTACACAATTAGAGGGAATTTCTGGGGTTTATCTTTTGCCTTGACTATACATTTGGGATATAATAATATCAAAACCTTGAGCTTATTCCTGTTTTTAATCAGAATTGAGAATGAAATCAAGCAGGCAGCATTAATACGGGGAACAATACTAATTAAGCAAGGCTTTTCGCGGCCTCGGCAAAAGAATAAAACTATTCATTGTGATTGCTTTAGTATAACAAGTTTCGTGTTGATCACTGTGCATGAATCTTTCTGCCGTATGAACCGCGACATAATTTATGTTATTCAAAATTTTGTTTAGGATTTCTAGTCTGCTGTTTTGTATAAACTGTGTGAATGTGAATGTCCTTGAATATTGCTTCAGAATTGCAACTACCCGCTTGCATGTAGATTGCAATGTTAGCGACATTTATGTATTGGCATGGCTTTGCTGGTTTCCTTCGAGGTATCAGGGTTGAGGAATTGTTGCTGTAATTAAGTCGCTAGCGTTGTTTTGTTTTTCGGATTTGAAGTGCTTCATGACTCGCTTGAGGAACCTGTTGTCGCAAGGTTTCAAATCTGGTTTGTTTTTGTTTTCGAGAAGGGCGTTAAATATAGTAAAAGCTCAAGTCACCATGGTAAACAGTATCGCGTGCTTGTGCAATAGTGAGAAACGAATAATTTGACGCTTTTGCAAATACCTGTCATTTCGAACATTGCGAATGACATGATCTTATGAAACAGTGTAGGATTCATGTACGTTAATGTTTCGTATAATTACTGATAATTTTGGGGAAATCGTTTGTGTGCAGTTGTGATAGACATTAATGCTTGCTGTGAGCTAGGCATGTTTACTAAATTATTGTCATTTGTTTTACAGCAGCAGTACATTCTGGATTCCAGCGACGAAAATAACCAGAATTGTTACTTGGCGTGCCCATATGAGTCAAACAACAAATGCGTTGAAAACACATGCTGCGGTCCGCAACAGTTTCCGTCAATAGAAGATCATCATCACTCGCATGGTCTACGCTCAAATCCATAAGTCTAGAAATTTAATAATATCTTGTAAATCATACTACCAGTGTTCCTCTTGTCAGAAGGTAGATGGTTGCGTAGAGAATGAATCTATAATTATGATGATTGTTATTTAATAAGACGAATGAATGATTTTAACTGGCGGTGTGATTCCTTGAGATGCATTAATGTAGCTGTTGCAGTCCTGTATAAAATTTTTTAACACGTAATTATAAGAATTTAACATAAGTATTCATGGTCGGTACAACTGAAGGAAGGATACAACCCTATCCTTGTGTAGCATATCCGTGTGTCTGGAAGACGTTAGGGGCGTCTGTTGATGATTGGTGTGCTTCCTAGAGTGTATTTATCAGCATTAATATCGTGGTGGCCGTCGGGTCTGATTTAAAAGGCTTGTTTGGTAGCTCATCGAATGTTCTCTGCATGTCTCCATTTATTTTATTCCTCACCAGCTTAGCCTCTGGTGTGAGGGTATTTGCTCCTTCATGATTGTAAACCTATTCAGGCCAGTGTAAATAATTATGATTTATGTATGCGTGAACTGTTATTCGGTTTAAGACCTTGGCGTAACTAAGTCCGTTAAAAGGTTTGATGTGGTGTCGCAGTCCAAAGAGCAAGTATTTCTGAGTACAGAGTCTTTGGTTTGCAGCGTAGCAAGATAGTTGAAACAAAGTGGCTTAAATCTCTAAGCAAGTCTAGCCTTCATCATTGAATCTTGGAAGTATTTGCATGATTGTTGATACTAAGAGAAGCGTGACTTATTTGCGGGTAGTTTCAGGCTTCTTAGGACTGAAGTTGTATAATATTATGAAAGCCCAGGAAATCAACCTGGAAATTCGAAACTGTATCACAATTTGGGTATTACTAAGGAGGTTTTCGTATTAACCGTGTTGCAGCTGATGCATTTCATACCAACGGAGCAAATCTTCAAAGTCGGAAGCTGTTTCAACATATGGCTCCCGTTTTTGCAGTTGTGCCAGTTCATTTGTATGCATAGCCTTTAATCGTCTGTGTGTTGAAGCAAATGCTAGTGAAAGTTTGTCATGAGTAGAGAGAATGTATTGTTATACTTTAAAGCAATTTGGGCCGATCGTGGGCTTTGACTTATTCCTATGTAAGCTTTATTATCAGTGTATCATTCAAATATCTTTGGGTCCATGACGGACGCTGTCGCAGCTATTAACTGAAGCAGCCTGTTCTGAGGAAATCTGGTAGAACATGCTCTTTTTGTGGCAAAGAGGCATTTTTGGATCTCACGACATAAATAGTGTTGTGGAAAATCTGCTTAATAGCAGTTGAAAAATTACAAACTGTCTTGATCTTCCTATAGTTTTTTGAGATTCAGGAAAATAATTTTGTAAAGCTGCTTTTATTTGTAAAACTCAGACTGATTGTATTTCCCACAAGAGATTTGCCAAATGGTTCACTTCATTTTATCCCTGACCATGTATGACAGAAGTTGTACAGGGGGCCAATAAATAGGTGGTTGCTGGCGATCGAAATTTCATTTAACCATTTTACGACGGGTTTTTATAACGTGTACAAGATTATACTTGAGTGAGACGACTATACAAATGATGTATTTACTCGTAGCGCAGTCAAGTATGGCTCCTTCTGTCTTCTTATTGCTTGACGTACGTTTAGACTTTTCTAAATATATTCAGGCGTTGCTTTATATGTAAACTTTATAGTAAGCAAGGTTAAAAACATGTGTAATCCAGACGTAATTGACGATATTGAACAGGAATGTAGAATGTCGGCACAGAATGATTAGGGAGTGTGATACGAGCTTTTGGTGATGTTAAAAATTCGTAAATAATAGTATTGTTAAGAAGTTTGGTAACGCAAATTAATGTTCTTCCTAGTTATAATATTTGATCTACGCCAAGATCTCCGTCAGTCGGGACTCGGGAATGTGCAAGTAGCGATATCAGCGTTCTAGTTCAATTTTTGTATCATAATAATTGACTTTTGTATTCATGTTGATGTCTAGGAAACGGAAAACGTTAATGTCGGTCTGTGAAAATGAAAGTATCAATGTTGTGTTTGTGACAAAAATATGGCGTTAAAATAAAGTAAGTTTTATCACAAGCGAGTGACTTCCGAGGTCGTTCATTTAGCTGACTCCAGATGAGACGTATGTAATAAGTTGAACTTTATTCAAAGAACAGTAAAATATTATTCTGTTTTGCGGTTATATTAACGTATTATAATAGTGTATCCTTTCAAGAAGGCTTATGCAGAAATTTTAGATATCAGAATTTCTGTCTTAATTTAATGTCTGTTCCCTTCGAATGAAACTTCACTTTCTATTGCGAGACCTACGTATCCAGTCCACTATGGCGTAACAAACTCTCCGGAAATTGAGTACATTCCGTTAACTGTTCCAAAACTTTTAGTGTGCTTTGAACTGTGATCAAATGCTGGAAAAGAGGTGGACCTTACTATTTTTACTCCTACAGCTCTGACAAATATTAAAATCCATTCGCACAACGACACCCTGTAGAGGTACAATATGCAAATACGACCATCACATAATTATTTTACACGGATACTTGGCCTGAGGGGTATAAATCTCTGCACGTACTAGGTTTGCAGGTACATTTTAAATTTAGCTATTGCTGCCTCGGCTCCGAGCCTTTAATAATAACGATTTTACCCTCGTAAAAACGTATAATGTTACGTAATGATAATAGTAACATTTCGTTGCTTCCAAATTCCTTACCCTCTTAAAGACAATTTTAATTTGGTAACGATGAGTGCAATAATGGGAGACATCGTCCACGTTAACTTGAAAAATTCCAAACATCTTACTCCTTAGCTTTTCACAATAACACGTAGACGGTAGTATTCGCGAGAAACTGGATATTTACCACTGGAATCTAATCTCATTTGATATTGCCAGTAAGTAAATAAAATACTTAACGGCAGCAGTCTGAAATGTTCATACGTGTAGCCGGCGTGGCGAAAGGGAACAAGTTCAGCAGTTTGATAGCCAGGGGTTTCGCAACGAACAAACACATCTTTAAGATATATCGGTATTACATCAGTAAATGAAAACAGAAAGGATGACTAGATTTCTTGGTTAGAATCACTACGATGGATGCGTACAAAAGAGGAAACAGTGAAAATCACTAGATCACGGTTGGAAGAAACAACCGACCAAACTGGGCGGCCCTACTAGCTAAACAAAAAAAAAGAAAATATACGAAAATACATCAGAGATGAAGCTAGTGTAAAAAATGGCATTTGTGAACTTTCAACTTGCAAGCTGCACATGAAGAAAGCTCCACTGAAGCAGAAAATATTGGAAGATGTAAATAATCTGACAAAGGAGACTTTCGGTAGAACTTAGGAGGCGCTCATCTCAATCTCAAGACAGTTCATATTAAACATATTCAAGTTGCACTCTGCTGCACTGGTAATCATAGAGTAATAGAAACTGGAACAGATCAATTAGCTGCTTTAGTCATATAACTGCTGCAGAACAACAAGAACACCAACTAATATGGTGGAAGATAATTTAATAACGCTGAAACCTCCATTAGATCCTCCTTCGTGAACGACATGATCTCTAAAGTTAGCTCTGCACGTTCCCAAATGTCCCAGGAGACGGTCGATACAACTTTGGCAGGGCAAAAGCTTGTAGACTGTTAAATGCATACTTTCTTTGCCCTATATTTTTCAGTGTGTTCTCTCTTCGGCAACCCTCACTGCAAGAAAAAGAACATAACTACTTTATTTCTCCGCAAGAATCCACTCGCCTTTGAGATAAGAACAAGTAACAACACCTACTAACATGCCCTTACTAAATGTCATAAAAGGAATCAAAGCATAACATAAAACGACTGCTTGATTCTCGTAATTATTACCTCCTAAAGGCGTCCAGCGCCAATTGATATTCATGTTCAGCCAGGTCATACTCTTGGGAGAGAATTTGGCACTGCTCCAAAGTAACTGCCATCGAGGTTCGGTCCTTCCCACTTTTGCAACTTGTATAACGGAGACCTACAAAAGGAGGAGAGGAAAACATATTTTAGCAGCCAAAAGAGAAAAAGGATAATGGAAGTATTGTAACATAAATTATGCAAGAGAAGAGTAAGAGCATAAAATACATCACAAATTTCACAGCGTAAGAAGAAGAAGAAGAAAGCTCCTGCTCCCACTTACCCATCATCAGCCTTGTAATCTGACTGGAGAGATGAATAATCTCAACGTTCTTTTTCTTCTTCAGAAGTAACTCTTGGTGCATTCTATCCAGAAGTACGTCAATGCATGGTTCTGCTGCCTGGCTCCCTATAAAAGAAAGTAGTAACATCATTTTTGTGCTCCTTTTCTCCTCTAAAGCCAATTTTCATATCCAAAGCCTACAACAGCTATTATCAGCTCCGTCTTTGACGTTCTGGTCTTCATTTGAAGACAGTTCATGATTTTTATCAAAGAGAGCTACACAACTACAATTAAAAATAATTTCAACCGCTTCTGTTCATAGTAAACACTTGAAAAATTTCACTGCCTGTTATATTTCGTACATGACGCATCCAGGTCCATCTGCTATAAGCTGATCAGCTATCACTACTCTGCACTCACCAGTATGACAACCTCTTCTCAATCTAGTTTTCTCTACTACTGAAGTTACTTCATAACAGCCAAGACGTCTACTTACTCTTCGATGTGAACTTCACGGGTAGTGTGAGCTTCTTAAATCTCCTGTAATACTCATTGAGTCGTGCAAAATTGTCCAAATTTGATTTATCTTGTGGTTCTATGTTTCCAAATCGTTCAGCAATGGTGGCATGCTCATTTATACCAATATTGAACAAGACAGGCGTAACAACGAAACTTGCACTCCTATTTGATTCCGCAGGTAACATAGAAAAGACAGATTCTGGCACAGGTAGCAATACTTTGAGCGTCGTCCTCGACCCATGAACTTTTGGTATGGGGCATGAGGATGATGCATCCTGAGTCCCCCGAGTTTTTGAGTCGTGCAGAACCATGACAAACTCTACAGTTCTCAAGTCTTCTATGGCAATGATCATGTCAGATAACATTTCAGCTTCTTGGGATGCATAAGTCAGGAAAGAATGGAAGGTCACAAGAGGTCCCAGCCGGGTAACGACGTACAGGAACGTTGGGTCAGGTTTACGGCACCATAGACGAGACATTAGACCGCTCACCAATGAGGTTAACTGAAAAGCAAGAGTTATCATTAATAATTAATTTTCAAACAATAGGAACAATGTAAATAAAATTTAATGCCCTCGACTTAGCATAGTAGACAACAATGTAAAGAGAAATTAGTGCCGTTGAAATGGAATAGAACTCCCTATACGCTTGGTTTGTTTGCAGTCATACAACCTATTTTGAAGTTGTTGTACTGAGAGAGGGCGAGTGAGCTAGTGCAACGAATAACGCCTTGTGGCTGAATCAACGCAATTAGCAAAATAAAACGATTCGCTGATTCCCTTTCAATAAAAGGAATCCTACAACCGGTGCTGCTCCGGCAGCTGGTTTTACTTTTGTTCAAGTGGTTGGAATTGTGGTGGCATCAAATAAGGCTCAAATACTCCGTGAAACTATGCTTGCCATAACCCTGAAACTATTTTCCAGTTTCGTCTGTGGTCTTTTCTCGTGGTTCTATAAAGCCAAAACTTTTCCCATCATTGACGAGGAAGGTATGAAAATAATTTATAGAGAAGCTCCAATTTAAGTTTCAAAAGTTTCTTCTTCTATAACTTTCGACGCGAGGGCAGCCTGTGCACCGTCCCTCAGTCAGCCTTATGCTGTTCACTTCAATATCATACCTGTAGCCACTGCTACTCTGCACATACAGCCTACAATTCAAAATGTGCTCATTCTTTCTATCCGTCATTAAAAAGTTGACATACAAAGTTCACCACTTTTGTATCATCAATTTCTGGGCACATAAAGTGGGAGCAACTTGACTTACAGCACGAAATCATTTTTAATTAGCAATTCTAATAATGATTATCATGTCCATCTTTGTTGTTGTTATTAAAGCAAAATCAGGGGTGACATTGTGGGAAACTGGAACAGATGTTGGTGATGATGAAGTAGGAGCGGAGACAGAGCAGAACTTCTGTACCATCGTAAGTGAACAAGAGGAAGTAGATCTTCCGAGAGGGAAGAAGATCAACCACGAGCTTATGAGAGTTACTACTGAAGAAACTTTCCAAGACGAACAGATGACACCGTCACCTGAACCTATAATCGGACTCAAGCAGCTCCATCATCAGCATCATCAACATGCATTCTAATAAGCTACAAAGTGACAAGAAGTGAAAAGCTGCAGCCCTGCACATTCATCTTTCTCATCAAGTCATGATACTAAATCCTAAAAATGTATTTATCATCATCAGAATTAAATAAAGGAGACTCTTCTTACGGCATGGGAGAAGCAGACATCTCTTCGATACTTTACAATGTAGCCAAGCTGGGCCTTCTCGTTATTTTCCTGCAGCCTGAAGATACTATGTGCTAGCCGAGAGGTTTTAAGTAAGCCATCCATTGCTAGTCTCAATTTTTTGACACTAGCCCTCAGTTCTTCACTCCAGTCACTGTTGTTGTTGGTAACGTGAGACATAGTCATGTTATTGTTATTCACTGAACTTTTCTGACCCTGAGATTCATAGCCATTTTCAGGGGGGCACGAGGAAACGGGAACAGACGAGTTGATGATCGGTACAACTGGAAGACTCAGCGGTGCTATGCTTAAACTTTTCTCTTGCGTTGAGGACAACTCTTCACGCATTGATTTCCTCCACTGAGCGACATGAGTCCGACGAGTCTCAACTTTGGGACTATTCGCACAATGATCGTGGTGATACTTCTGTTGATGGTGATGATAACAAGAGTCTGCATGGACACTGTGGTGACGCTGAACAGAATTTGCCGACGGTCTCATAAAATGAGACTGAATATCCGCACCCACACCGCACAAATATTTTATTTTACTATTCAAACTGATCACACTAGCTTCAATATTTAATGTAGTCAAGTCCCAAGGCTCAGGCTCCTCCGATGGCCGATAATAATTAGACGATGGCGAGTCTAAAAAGGATTTCACAATATCCTCTATTCCCAGACCTGAATCTGGCGTTCTATCCTCTTCCTTCACTCCTTCCGTCCGCTTTTTGAATATTTCCACAACGGAGCGTATGGGTGAGTTTGGCGTTTCTATACCCTCATCTACCTGACGACTCTGTTCATCCATCACATCAAAATCCAAGGAACTTGACGAAGGAAGAGTGAGCTTCTGGCGCTCCAAAAATTCAAACGCCTCTTCTATCAACGACTGGTCACAGACACTTAGGAGCAAACGGCACTGAAAACGAAATGAAGAGGCGCACATAAACTTTTACAATTCATGTTCTACGCCTAAAACTCAATCCTAAATTGCCTTAAAACGTCAAAAACTCCATGGAATCCCGAATTCAAAGAATTCTACAAACCACCGACGAGTCAGTGAAATCAACTTAAACTATAAAAATTATTGCAAGGAGATTAGAAAACAGGTAATCCTGCAAACATCCTAGGACTTGGTTATCACTAAAAAACTTAGGGGATGAGAAGAGAAAAAAGTGAGAGGAAAATACCCGGTGATAGATATCTTCAACAAATTTATGCATCCCCTGGGTTTTCCGCTCTTTGGCCAACTTCATGATGATCTGCATCCTTTCCACAATTTCCCTCCGCAGTCTTTTGATACTCTGCAAAGAGAAGAACATAACGAAGAGATATAATTGAAATGTATATTAGAACCTTGCAATTATACTCGAGCCCCAACTCCTGCTCTTGCATGTACGTACACTTATGCATGTTACCCCTGCACACTTCATCCTTAACCAAGCATTAGACACAGGGTCCCATAAATCCTTCGCCACCGTATAGAATGGGAAGGCTAAGAACAAATCTTCCGATTACCTTACTACATGTGTACCAACTAAATTACCCATCACACACATTAAATATATCCCACAAGCACCATCACTCCTTCCGCTTTCCCCATGCCCCATAATAATCAGTTCCCCTTGAAAAACTCTAGAAAAGATTCTCCAGAGAAAGGAAAAAGTTTTTCTTTTAAACTTCCTCCTATTCTTTTTTGTTCTCCACACATTTAGATACTCACTCGTGCTACTCCTTGAGAGAACTCGCTTCTATGCAAACATTTTAGTGATTTGTGTCCTTAAAACACAGTCCGTGTCTCATATTAAAATACTACGCGAGTACATAGTATTCATGTGCACGTACATACACAGTGCAAAAACGGTGTGCTCGTGTTTGAGTCAGAAAGAAGTAACTAGAAATGAACGAAATAATACAGTTGAACAGACTCACCTGTACTGAATCATAAGTCATGTTGACTTTGTTCGTAACGTACCAAGACGTTTGTCCTTTGCTCCCCTTTTCCCCAAAGTGCTTCCAGTTTTGTAATAATCTGAAAAGGATGCAGAAAAGAAATGTTACGGAGGGGGAGACAGAGAGAAAGACTGAAAGTTAATAACTGAATAAAGATACTACACACATGTCGTCTCATTCCTGGGACATAAATAAAAAAGTTTTCTCTTTCCTATTTACTACTCCTCATTCCCTCAAAAATAAATCTCCGGGAGTAACTGTGCAAGAACAGGCTTTGACAGACTTTCCTCCTACGTTTTATCTACGTTTCTACGTATGCTTTTATATATAGAATAAGAAAAGAACCTGCCCCTCCCTTTTGGGCGCATACTTAAGCTCTGTAAAAGTATTCCATGATATTTTCTGTGTAACCAGAGGAACAACAACTTCCAAGTATTATCCGCCTTATTGAAAGTAAAAATTGTAGCCTACACCACGTGTTCCCGGCTTTCAACATGACTTCTTGTTCGTTCGTGTAAAAACAGGGACTCACTTACGGGCAATTTGAAACAGATGGAAGACACATATTGCTATCCAACAGGAGCAAGTTCCAATGTGGGTTACTGTAACTTGTAAAAGTACAATGATGCCGTGAGCGGCAGATAAAGTAGTTATGTCTAGTCCACTTTCTTTTTTACTCAATTTCATAACATTTCTCTTGAAATTCGTACCTACCACCGCCATAAAAGGCTCACACATCGGACCAACATGTGGGCTCACTTCTATCGTTCTATCTATACAGTTAATACAGTCTATAGTTTCTACTTGAGGACGAGTTGAACACAGGAAGGAGAGAATGCCAGAGAATTTTGTAATAGGAGCCATAAATAATGATGCAATGTACTTGACAAGTCCGCCGTTTTCATAGCGTTGAGCGTACGCGGTGAAAGCTCCCACGGTAATTGTGTCATGAAAACCACTCTTGTGCAAACTTTCATTCTGGGCCCATATCCTTTGCAGATGTAAATTCAGAGGTACAAACTCATAGGTTGGGTCAGCCTTGGTCGAACTCTGTCTAAAGTCCGCCCCTGTAACAACCAAACCAGAAAACAAGAACAAAACATTAATTTATTCGTCCACGGGTAAGCAAGGATCTTAATTAGAATTGCTGGCCTCCGAATATCTAAACAGTCCCGCGACAATTTTCCATTATTTAACGCTAGTAATATTTGCTTTTACGAAGACAACCATGGATTCAACCCATTTTTGGAGAAGCAGCTGCCATGTTTTTGGGTTCATCAAGTCGAATTTGAAAATCCTTTTAGTGCCCAATGCATTCAAATAAGTACGAAAGGCAGGCATACACAAATACATGACTGGGGAAGGGCAAGTTATGTGGCTAACAAATGGCAACAGTCAATCAAATCTAAAAGGCACTTTTAAACTTTTTATTTAATGTAATTCAAGTGATGGGAGTGAGAGAGAGAGAGACAGACAGAGAGGAGAAAGGAGAGTAGAAAGAGGAGGTGGGAGAGGACGGAAGATGAAAATAAATTTTCACAATGGATACAAACACGTAGGGGGTTCCATACTAGAGGAATCCTAACGAATCCATTTACAGTACTACCATACTCGCAGCTCTCCTGTGTAGTCCATAAATATCCCTTTCTATCTCTCTCTCTCTCCTTCGCATGGAATATTCCATAGGAGCAAAAGGAACCGGGTAAAATGATGAGAAAAAAGAGCAAGCGTGCAAGGAAAATGAAAAGCCTCCGTGGTGGCTGATTTACACGGCTCCTGATGATAGTCACATGGACCACACATTCGGCCCATGAAAAACTTTACACACCCGCCAACCAATAAACTCCTCAAAATTCACACACACAAGGGTACTAAATCTAAAGCTACGTCATTTCTATTCAAATTCCAGCTTCACATAATTCCACTAAAAAGTTAAAAAAACATTTATGCAGCTACCATTCCGTACCATACAAGCACATTTAAAGTGAAGTTCATCGTAACATCTCGCGCAGCTCCGGACAAGGAACTCCTTTCTCAGTAAGAACACCTCAGCTTTCTCTTGCACAGACATAGCTCTTTATTAATTCTCGCAAATATAAAAACCACTCCATCCAACAGCTGTTCTACAACCTGAAGGTGACTGAAATTAAGGTCGAACACGACACTGATAGATGGATATGTTACTCACCTTTGTGACTGAGCAAATTTTGACGAGCCTGCGTATACACGTTGATTAGCCACAAGTGCCTCTCCAATATTTGTACTTGTCTGGAATGCCAAGGCTCTCGAAGCTCTCCAAGTCCAATCATTTCCTGCAATAGTTCTTTTTCTTCTGCTATCCATACAGACCTTCAGAGGTACACACAGAGCATAACATTAGTGTTTAAAAAATACCAATGCCACCTCCCACGCTTTCAATAACTCCCGACACCCACTGCTAACAGATTCTACAAGCTTTCTCCTTCAGAGCTTGACTTTCTACTGAACGTCAAAACAAGTTTCAGACACGAGGAAAAGCATTTAAATTGTTTTGCACTGAGTTCTCCCGGATGAGTCACTCAAGTGCACAACATTCTCCAAGTATCCATGCTGCTAAAATACGAACTTGATAGATAAAAGTCATTTTTGTCTCAAACATCCGACAGCACAATTGTTAAACTTTCCTTAGGCAAGCCTCTACAGTGTCTTTTCCGTTTCGAATTTATTCTGTCAGTTTAAATTCAGAAAATATAAATTCACAGGGGGCGGCGCTGTTCAGTTGAAAAATGGACTTTTAGAGCCTATACTCGCTTGCCTTAGGATTCACGGATGAGCAGCAATGGAGATTTGAAAAGGATGCAAATATTCCAGACAGAATGCAAAGATACGAAGGGAAAGTATAAGTTGAAGTGGTGGGAGTATATTAAGCAAGTAATGCGGCTATCTCTCATCATGAAGGGTGAATATGATGATAATGACAAGACTTACAAAAGTTGCTGTGGGAAGAGATAGGAGAACTTTGACTCGGCCATGATTTCATGAACAAATATGTCTCCGCCCAGCCCAGAATGAAACCGATACGTTTGCATAAATGGATGACTAAACAAGAGTCCAAAATTGTTCTGCAGAGGAATTTTTAATTTGCATCCCAGCCGCGGTGGCAATGACTGTGTTCGACGATGGGAAAAAAGCTGTAAATTTAACAAAACAAAAGTCACAATTATTCAGCAGTAGTTTTCTCCCTTATACAATAAATAACACAGCTTCCAGCCTCCTCAACGACTAGATATACACAAACACAATAGGAGATTAAGCAAGAACGTCCCACGAAGTCTATCAAGTGCTTTTCCACAACTTGCATCTCTCCCTATTTAAATTTATGAGCCATATCAAAAGGCAGTGGCAACTTTGGGAACGAAGAATAGAAGAAGAAGAGCGAGAATTTCTTCAGAGAGCGCCCCTTCGCTGGCCTATGTTTTTTATTCTCATTCCTTAGAGCACACGCTCCCTCATCTCCCTGTTCCCCGTCATAATGCTTTCTATCTAATCTTCAATTCCTCCAATTTAGGGGTGGTCGCCCGCAATTGAAGAAGAGTTGTGCGTCAACTTGACTTTATCCTCGGCTAACCTTAAGCATTAGCTACAGTCCACAATTGAACGGCATTCACTATACTCCTTTCATTTTATTTCCTTGCCAACTACTTTCGTTGGCTCGCACAGCTCACGGAATTGGGAAGCTTTCAATTTCTCAATAAGATGAACTGAGGAGTTCCGTCATAATCATCATCATCATCATTATCAGACTTAAATCGATATGATCAAAACTTTTCCCCGCTAATCTCATTATATTTGTTCTATTACTTTCCCCTACATGGATCCTCATACGTGTTCTAAGTACTGCTTGCTCAGGCTCTTGACTTTGTTTCCACAGCGAAATTTTAGTCGTCGTGACGGCACTACTCCTTCTTAATAGTCATGAGGGAAACGAATCAACTTAGAGGAGTTTGGATGTGTCTAGTTAGGGTGATTAAACTTCTCATAAGTCATAATGTAACAGCCAACCTATGGCCCCTAAATGGCTAACCCTGCGTGCGTAAATTTAGAAACCCGTCATAATCTATGAGGACTTCCATCGACTTTCTCCTGTGGTTTTCAACAGCGGAGATGGCTGAATGACAGCAACTGTCTGCAAAGTTTCTTAGTCTGTATAAAGTCCTTTCTGTGAGTATGAAAATAAACAGAGACATGCAAGTTCAGGGAATAGAACCGCTTGGCCACGAATCGGTGATAGTGGTGGAAATAATGACATTTGAGTTGAAGGATGACTTTCACAAACTTTCTTCCTCTTCCCCCTCTTATGACTGTGATTTTTCAAGCAGGAAGCGATCATCATCATCATCGATATCACGGCGAAGGATTCAATTCAAGGTAAAGGCTAACAAGATTTTGTTTTGTCTGCATGCCTCCCTACCCCTGCCAATAAAACTAAAGCCTTTACGTGAAGGCATTATTATGCTTACAAGGTTCGAGACATTTATCATACGTTAGTCTTCCTTCGCAGCCTAATAGGGAACGACAAACGAAGGGCGACAACTTACTTGGGAATCGTTATCATATGGATTGGTCCGACAAGGTGTTGACTCAGTGCTGCATCGTTCCTCCCGTTCCAAGTTCCACACAACGATACTTAGGAAGCCTGCATACTGATGACGTGAAGAGCCCGTATGATGTGAGAGAGTGGATGGGATGGGTAATCGGATTCTGTCAATTGCCTTCAGAGAAGCGAGTTCTACCGTCAACTGGCCCACAACCGTTTGAGTATGAGTCGTCCTCTCTCGAACCTCATACACAGTAAACCGTGCTTCGCTGTTCTCTGAAAGACCATCACTCGCACGGAAACTCACTGTAGTCAGGAAAACGGGATTGCTACTTCTCTGTACAAATAGAGTGAACAGAAAAACTTTAGCCACCGCAACCGCCATCGCTCAAACTTGATTGCGCAAGGTAAATCGTGTTTACAATGCTAACTATCATCAGCAAGACGCATACGGTTATTTTCTAGGAACACGGAGAGATATAAGAGGAATTAAGTGGTGAACCGGTAATTAGAAACCTTTTGGAAATTGAAAATAGTCAGCAGGGAGTAAGTTTATGCTTTCGAGGAAAGGTCGAAGGAAGGGGAGAAACCGAGGAAAACATTGGAAATCATTATATGGTGACCGTGTAGGAAAGGAACTCATATGGATCATGTAAGTGGAGGTGCAAGGGAGATATTATTTACGGGCGTGGTTTATGCCACCAGCCCGCGTATGTGTCAACTGATGGATGGAGTAATTTCAGAGGATTAAATATCAGGTGTAAATCATCTTTAGTCTTGGACTACAGCAATAGGAGTAATAATCCGTCTCTTGGCAGTACCTCGACAACTTCCGTAGCGGCGTATTTGAGCCATCCACTATTCGGGCTATTTCGAACGTGAACAACCAGTTTGGCATTTGGTGCTCTCCCATGGCTGTCACATAGTAAATTGTCACAAGCTAACGAAATCTCACATAGAGGTGACTCCGACACATCTGCCCCAAAGAAGCACATATAAAAAAGCAAACATTATCTAGGTTTCACAACGCGTTTTCCTTCTCTCTCTTTCTCCCTCCAGTTTTCCTTTCTCCTGCTCTTTCCCTCTCTTTTATAAACCCGCACACCAGGCATAGACATGCTTGTTGTGTCCACAAAATTACTGGCACAACGCCTACCTAAGCTAACCATGTCGTTAGCTTTTCCTTCCTTGTCCACTGTCATTCTTCGTAGTAGAAGCCTCAAAATGGTTACGGTAGTAAAAAGTCGTAGGTGTAAAGGAGCTCATTTTAAATTCCGTGGTCGAACTGAAAAAAAAAACTTATCCACATAAAATCTTCCGCTCTCCTATCTCCCTGCTCTTGCCACACGGTCAACAATCGCTTGGCTTTACCCACTAACACCCTCCATAGATCCCTACTTACAGCTTCGCCCCAATCCCACATGTTCCAAAATCCCTCACAGGATCAGCTAGCTTGACTTCCTGACCATAACAACCTAACCCTGTCCTCTTATGGTAATGAAAGTTTTTTCCGTTCTGCAGTATGGCCCTCAATAAAAATTTTCATCCCCACTTTTATGCCGTCCTGATCAATACGTAAACAAAAAAACCTTGAAATGTCATCACATTAGAAGAATCCATTGCTGTGCGCCTCCTTCTGAAATCTTCAAGAATGCATCAAATTTCCTAAAGAATGTTCTACTGTATTTTCTTGTAAGAAAGAAACCCGAGATTTTGAGCCTAATAATACTAATTTTTCGGGTGAATGGATTCTGCCGACGTAGCCTCGCTTGTGGTTACGAATACGAAATATGCTCCTCTCACGGATCAAGAGAGGAGGAAGAGAAGAAGAAGAGGAAGAGAAGGACTTTGTCACGTTTCTTCATCAGATGACGAAGTAGTATATGATCCAAGTAAACGCGTCTGTTTCTCCTCCTGACGTACCTTTCACATAACCACAAGTTTTGGGAGTACCCACGGTACTGCTTTGATCACAGGAGGAAGACGACGACGAAGAGTTTTCTTCTCCATGAACGGGGGAAGGAGATGATGATGATGATGACGCCTGTGTACGACCCATTCGATTCTGGATTTGTAACTTTAACGAATCCAATTTGGCTCTGATTGAAGAGAAACTAGAATTCTGAATTGCCTCCATCCATAAAGCCCGTTCAGAATCACTCAGTGCTCCAAGAGAATGATAACCCCCAGAATCAAAACCTACAAACAAAAATAATTAAGGTTCACAGAGTGATTATCGTAGTCCATAAAAACTGACTTGCAACAAGTTCTCATTCCCGCCATTAACAATTTGACTCAAGGCCATCCCACAATAGCCTGAT
>JAQFYD010000193.1:0-25168 GCA_034694225.1 Bourletiella hortensis | reverse complement strand
TAGCTACTGCCACAGCGACTCCATCGTCCCATTCTTCTCCCCACTGCACTTGTCTTCCCTGTAACTAAACCATTCATAAATTGTATCTTACACCCACCTCCTCCTAATGACTTCCACTTATCTACAATAATAATAATAATAATAATAACTGAGGATGTGAATTCTGTTTACATGTATAGATATACATCACAACAACTACAACCTTGTACAATCTCCATCCAGTAACATTTTGCACGCTAGTACAGTACAGTTTGATGTTACACGACAGATGGTAAAATATGCGGAGCATTGCTCGCTCATCCAATGTATCCGTACGCTCTGCTGTATATTTATTTACCAAATAAACTGTTAATCCCAAAGCTACGATCTTACCTCTCTTTCATTATTTCCGAAGTTGATTAAAAGGTTGGGCATGGCTCTTAAAATAGCTACTAATGACTGTATTGTGTTGCTATACACTACCGGACGATACTGTTTGAAGTCTTCCGATGTAAATCCACTTTCGTGTATAATTCTGCAAAGAAAAACAAAGTCAAAAAAACTATGATTAGTTTCTTCTTCATCTGCTTTTAGGATACTCCACCAAACCAGGAAGGCGGAAGTGAATGACGGGATAAAGTAGTATTATCATCCTGCATATGTGTACACAAACCAACGGACGGACAATACATTGTTGAACAACAAGAAGAGCACCAGTGGAGCAAATTAGTTCGAGCTCTCGTCTCATCCGCTATTAAAATTAAGCTGAACTTCATTGCTTTCTTTCTCCCCTCTCTGTCTTACCCTCCTGCTCTTCAATCTCTATCAGCTTGACAGTCCCCTGTTTCACTTGACTGAACAGACAAATGCAATGACTGTTCTATTCCATAGGCCCGTTACTGCTGTTGTCCCTCTTTAAAGATTAAGTCCGTACTCATTACCTCCGGACCCTCATCTCTTAATTTAAATTCTGTACATTGCGACGATGATCATCATAATACAACAATAATACTCGTGCCAGCTTATTAGTTCACCCTTTCTATCAATTAAGTACTATCCTTGCATCACCAGTATTGTAAATGTACTCGCTTCACATCATCTTCCCACTCCTTTATCCCGACTTCGGCACTAGCAATCCCTGCAACAACTTTTCACTTGCCAGACAGGGAATATTCTATATTCCTGAAGATGCCAAGATTACCAAGTGCTATTCACGCCTTAAATTTTGGCCGTATCAGCATGAGTAATTAAATGCCAGATTTGACTTTCATGAGTGCAATACCCCACGATTATCACAGCCGTCAGAATCTTGATAACATCACTCGGAAAAATCACAAGTTGGCACGAAAATACTCAAGTTCATATACAATCCCATAAAATCAAACTCATGCCCCACCAACACCAGCTATGAGGAAAAAAAGTAAGAAAAAAACATAGAAAAAGTTTCCTATAATTTGGAAGCCAAATACACCAACTTTTAAGGCGTTAGCTGAGCAAAACCATAATGACGGATTCCTACACACATATGTTTACACCCCCTCCCGTCATTTTCATCGCACCTAAACCACATGCATATGTGCCGAGTTAGTTCGACAGTCGAAAAGTAGGAAAAACTTTCTTCTTTATTTCACTATACCACAACTACTACTACTTACATTCAATCATATTGCAAACAGCCTGAACCGGCTGGCCTGACTCTTCAACTTGACAAGTGTTACTCCCAGATAGGAAAAGTAGTTCTAGCACAAGAGCAAGTCAGTCAGAAGGGTTGAGCCGAGTCAACCTAAGGAAGCACAGTACATTTAAGCCTCCGAATCACGGGCCAACTTTCTCCCAAGAAAATTAAAGTAGACAAACTTTTTTCAAAGGTAAAAAACTAGTAGTAGTCTCATCCCATATCTGTAATGTACATGCCAGTAGCATCGCTCACTTTTCCCTCTTCTTTCGCCCCCCCTCGTTTGCATCTCTCTTCTTCTTCGTATAGAATCATAATTTTAACGCCTCCTCCAGACTCTTTCCAAGTAATACCATAAGTTAGTAAGGTACTGGTTAAGGAAATCCGTCAGAAAACTTTTGGACATTTTCTCATGCTTGAGCAGGAAACTTCATATACAGCAAACATCTCATACAGTAAACGACCACATTAAATTCCAGAATAAATAACGCAGCCAATGGTAATTTCATTTTGTCATTAGCTTCCTCCTTTTATACTGCACCGACCATACCCTTCTCGCGACATCATAATAATAATAATTACAGTACGGTTTTTCCCTGTCTAGGATTATCCCCGCAGTGCTACACAGAATGTAGTCCACAGTTAAAGACCACATACTCACGAAAGAAAAGCATGGAGGGAGGTCACCTGAACGTGTGCACTGAGCCGTTAAACCCCTGTGTACGTTCACTAAAGGTAAAAGTCTTTCTCCTTCTTATAATAATAATTATTATGCTCCCAAGGTACGGAGCCTCATAAATGTGCCGTTAGAGAAGTTCCTAGACGTTAAGCAACTATTAATGTTCTTTAATCTCAATATCATTATGCTGAGCTACCGAGCCGGACTGCATTTCCCCGCTGCATTATGTTTCCCTTCTTGACGAGAGAGAGAGGGAAAGAAAGCGAAATAGAGCAACCTCAGCGATAAAATTCTTACAGGATTAGGGCGCGGCAGTTTGTTCATATGCACGGAGGCAGTAGTAGTGGCTCCTGCCACTACATGAGTGAGAAACTACGCAGAGAGAAAGTAAACGTTGATTTTTCTCCAAGCAGACATTACGAACAGCATAACGTACTACTACAGCTCTCTCCTTGTTCAGTAGTAACCTTAGCAGTAGTATAGTATTCGTCCTCATCCTAATAGTAGTTTCGCAAGGAGAACAGAAGGGGAAAGCGGATAGCGTGTAAGTAAACTACGTATAAAATAATACACGACCCAGAATGCTAGTGCTAGTCAATAGTAAAAGTGTTATATATGCTCAACAGTAAAACATGGCATCCATATAGCTGCCTCCCTACCCAGCACCTCTCTCCTAGGACTCTGGCTGTGGCACAGCAACATGGTGCACGAACGGATCAATACACAGCAACCCATAGCCCTTCTCTGTAGCTATTATTATGGAACGTCTGACAGAGCGAGCTAGTGAGTATTTTGCATGCGCAAAGAAACCAGCTGAATCAAGACACACACACACACCATCACCACCACTACTACTTCTACCCTTCCATACGTTGTCCTCTAACTGTTCCACTTGCTACTTTCTAAACACACAGACCTTTTCCTTTTATGCAACAATATATAATATGATCCTTCAGGTTACCTCGTATAACGCTACATTTTATAATAGAATCATAGTTACAGACCGACAAAACTTTTATACATGCACACCCATTGGTCTCATGCACCTAAAAGACCGACACATAGCTACGTCCGTCCTCTAACCAATGTTGAACTCACGCAAGGAAAGCGAGCTCATTACCTCTTGTCCGCACACAAATATTAATAATTTCCAAGCAATTCCTTTAGTAACTTGGAGCAAAATATGCTGTTCCATACAGGCTCTAACATTCAATTCCCTCTGCACACAGGGAAAAAATTACTCCACACCTTTTGTTCGGTAGACTTACTTTCACGTACCTCACACACACACACACATACACGCACACACATGCATCAGAGTTTTCCCTTTCAAATAGAACTGTTGCTCCTTCAATCGATCCGCAATGAAGGAAAAGAAACGACTATGGTGAGCAACAGCAAGAAGAAGAAAGAACAAAAAGCAAAGTAGGAAATAATTTCTCGTCATGCAATTCTCTGCCTAAGATCGTCCTTCCTAGAATGTTTCCATTTTGAGCCGCATGTTTTCTTAGTTCCTTTGGTCCTCTAAACGGAGTCGGGAAAAAAGTTTTCCATCTTGTACTTTTTTAAAACCACATGTCAAGTTTCCTGTCTCCATCCGTGCCTGTCATCGTCAGAAAAATTACTTTGCAGCATAGTCAATAGCTAGCTGGCTGTATGCGCCACATTACACACAACAACAGCATTCACCGACCTAAATTATTCCTCTCTTTCTCCCTATGATGATGATCGTACACATCACGCAATACTCGTTCGTTCTTGTTATTTGCAATATAAGAATCGCCCTAATTTTTAAATGGCTCCCCATTTTATTATTGTTTCGTAACCTCAATAACGACTAATGTTCCATAAAGCTTGCTTAGCCGGACATCATGTAATAATTCCACAGAACAATGCCCTCCACACATACAGCAACTGTTCCATTAGATTTGCTCTATACATTCAGGTAAATGACCAGCATGTGCACCAACAGGCGGAATTCCGGCAGAGAAAGTGCCCTTATATGTCACCCACATCTCAATCTCAATTTTGGTAACAAACACAACGCCTCCTACGATAAATCCATGAATCCAGCAGCAGGAAGAAGTAACACTAGTAAAAGTATAGATGTTCCAACTAAACAATGCCATAGTTAATGAACCGTAACGGTCACTTATGGAAACAACAATCACTCAAGAGCAGAAATCCAGAGCAGAGAAAAAGCTTTTGTGAGCATGGCATTCCTACAAACAAAAACCGCTATCAGTTCTTCCTACCAATTAGATATGTTCTACCTAATGGACTTGAATTGAGCCTATTTGTACGTCAAGTCAGTGCACATGCCTCTTTAAAGGGCTACTAATAGAACACTCACGCAGAGATCACGTTGCCCAAGATAGGCTTTCAATGGAAAATCCATCTCAAATTTCATCCATTTCACCCTCCCGGTCACCTATATATCCTATTACTGGATATTTTCATACCAAGAAAAGGATAAGTTGAAGAACGAGAAGGCGAAGTACGCTTGCAATGTCGCTGCTAGATCAACTTTCACGTAGAAAGGAAAGCATTATTATTATGATAATACTTCCGTTTATTCTTTAGCTCCTCATGTGTATACATACATATACGCAGCAGCAGGGTTTCCACCTAGAACAGTCCCCTTTACTACCCTTTATTTTCGTCGTCCTCAATAAATTCCCCTTATGAGCTTATCTCAGGGGGACATAAAAGGAAAAAGAGCTGGAGAGACAGTTCCACAGGTACAAATGCAAAAAAGTTGCAAATGCTTTCTAAAAGCTACCATGTAAGAGAAATAGAGTCGAAAGGAGCAGAAGCACTTTGTATGCATACAGCTTATAGCTGGAGGAGAGGATCAATGAGAATGAATATAGTGTTCTTGAGACATGACAAGTGTACTTTCTCCAGTTTATAACTGCACAAACTGGCCTTTCCCTTTATTCACATCTCCAAGTTTTTCTCAAATGCCTGCCTGTTGCCTTCATCATACGTGGGAAATTATATAATCCTTCGAAATCTGCTATAAGTGGATTCCGTCATAACTATGGTTCCTACTTCAGTGTTCTGAAACCAAGGTGCGACTCTGAAGAGGTTTACAATCATACCTGCCACTCCTTGTCGACGCTTTTGTCCAACGCAGACACACAAATAAAGGCGCCAGTCGACATTTTCCCATAACAATTGTTACTACTATAATGGGGAGCTAAAGGCATTAAAAATTACTATCACCTCCCGACACGGTGGCGTCAATAGAACACGAGAAAGTGACAACTACAGGAGAGGTACATTATACGCGTACACATGTCCGTTACGTAGTCATTCCCTAAACACACAGACACACCCGCATTCTGTGCCATGCTGGTTATACATGTACCCCTTGCACAGGTCTGAGAAATCAATATAGTAGCTTGTTACTTTTATTACGGACTTCGTCCCACACGACGTCGTCCGGTAGCAATAACGTCACACATGACATGGAGTAATTTGTGAGAGTGCTAATAATCCCAATAGCCGGCCACTACTGCACAACTACAACTAAACTGACACAACAACCGTTGTTCCTCGTACTGCTCCTGTCCTTGTATCATAATGACATTTCATATGTGCCGTTCATCCATTTCATTTCCCTACGATGATGCCGCAACAGCAGTTTAGCAACTCGTGTCTCCTACATCCGATTTCACATCAGAGGAGAAAACCTGATTAACTTCTATTTACGTCCTTCCTACCTTGCCCGTGAACTCGTGACTAGAGTTTTGTCCCACTTGATGACATCCGTTTTGTTTCCCACATTATTCTACATGTATGAATGAATAAATAGATCCTCCTTCCGTAAAGGATAGAATGCCATCCAAACTAGCCTCTCAAGAAAGTCCCTTGCGCTCTTTTTTGGTTTAATTTATAAAAACCTTGATAATTTCAATACTCCCACGTGAAATGGCCTCAGAGTAACGACACAATTGATTTAAGCCTTCATTCCATATTCATAATTCCAAGTAGCTCTTTCCTCTTATTATAGCTTCCATATTTTGGTAATATGCTGCTGCTCTTTCAAGAAATTGGGTTCCATCCTGGCACACACGCGTTTCTAAAGTGGATGGTGGCTGCCTATGTGTGAACGTGCAAGATTCTTGACTTTTACGATATTATAATTTAATAATTTAAAAATGGAACGAAGACGTAGAAGATGACAGGAAAATAAGCTGAGAAGAGCATGTGTGTGTGTGTGTGTACGAGAGAGACAGAGATAGGGATGAGTCGAGAGGAAGCTTTAATTTGAATCAATAATATCACAAGCAGCAGTAGCTCTAGCGAGTTTCTATGCCTGGACATGCTACTACTATAGAACGGTTGACACGACAACCAAGTAATGACACTAATGACATCCTCTATATAGATGCTTCATCATCATTTCCTCAAGCCTGATCTGGAACCGGACGAGAGATTTTATTTATGTGATGATGTAGAGTACAGTCTGTACCATCTATGTGTATGCACGTCAAGGAGAGACAGGAGAGGGAGAACCGTCTGTCTCTTTACTCTTTAGTGCCTGAAAAAGCAGAGAGATTAGCTCTTACGCTCCTCCATCCTCTCTCCCACAACGCGAACACAAGTATTCGTAGCTATATGCTAGAAGTCATTATACTGGAGGGGTCTTCTCAAACCCTCCCGAATAAATATACACCAGGAGGAGCAGAAGCAGCAGCAGCCGTGGCGGTAGTAGCACCAACTCCAAGTATACATCTTCTGTGTCAAGTCGTCCCGAGCAGACGTTCAACGAGATAAGCGAGGGAAGGAAGGAGGACAAATCGATACTGAGATACTACTAGGCTTCCACACAGAGGCTTTTCTGTACGTGCACGCTCTTGCATACATACACGCATACATTTCTCTCTCTCACCCTCGCCCAAAGCTCTATACAATGGCCAACCCAGGTATCACACCATCATCATCATCATCATCATCACAGTATTCCTTAAAGCGAAAGACAGGCCCGCATCGGATGCACACAGACACTTCGGATACATAAGACCCGATTCATCTCTCCCATCGACATGTTCTCTTTCACTGACACCCCCATGATGATGACGAAGCTGGCCTTTTTTCCTTCAGATTTTTTACACATTGGTCAATCCTACTTCCCCAGTCTTCCTTGCCTATACACATCATGTCTTCAATCACTCTGTAAAAAATAAGCCATTAATTTTTTTAATCTGCCATACTACCTCGGGCCCACATCATCACCATTGTGACTAAACCCCTTAGAAAACAAGAGTAGCTACGTCAAAGTCCGACTGGGCACACATATTACAAAGAGCCTGACAGGACCCATCTGATAATGCAGCATTGAGCCAGAAAGTAGCAACGGTATTAGTCTGTCCACACCCACTGTAACTTCCTCCTATCCACCACATTCTTTTCAAGGTGCCTCCCTTAGTTCATTTTTTTGCTGACTAGGGAGCCAGAATTCCAGTCAATAGTGCACTATCATCATGGTCACACAATAACTTTCCTTTCTCCTTCCCTCTCTTCTACTTTCTCCTTTGGCACAGCTCTGTGAATAGACCTTTCACCTTGAAAATTCGCATTAGTGCAACTTAATTTTTAAACAGAGTCATTAGGATTGGACATAAGAAGGAACGGTGGCCATAATTCTGACGACGAATGCCTACATAATTGATAACATTATTATTGCTCAAAAGGTCGACACAAGGTTGTGTCAAGATGATGATGATCATGATGACTATGACGACTATGACGACGACGACGGTGATGATAATGGAAAGAGCTATAAACAATCAGCACAGATGAATTATTACTTAGAGACAACCCAGGGTGATGATTATGAAAATAAACAGAGCGAGCCAATGTTTTCATTACCTCATCTCCTCCACTCAAGTCACTTAGCCCGCTCACTCACCCACTACAGCCACTGCCACTGCCACACTACCGGACATGGAGTTAAGAAGATGAATGTTCATGTGGGCTACCCCGTGTTATTCATTTTCTTCCCACCATTTCCAGCAGACCCATCTGATTCCCATTATTTCTTATGGTGATGATTTCATGCTTGAATTCGTCAGCCCATCTTCACATCAACATCATCATGATACCTTCAAGATGCTTCTTCTGCATCCATCTTTTCTTAGTCACATTCATCCCCATCTGCCACCTCCCCCTCAATTTCACTATAAACTCCTCCTCATACTTGGAAAAACTTGATAGCTCATTTCCGAAGAAGAGCAGAAGCGAGTTTGCAAAATTTATCACAGTACTTACAGCTGACATAGCCTCAAAAATGGTGCATTTTACGAAAAGGCTGACAGTTCCAAGTAGAGTGAGGCATACACCCACCCAAGGAGGAGTGTGTGAAAGAAGTGAGTGAATGAAATTGGATAGATAGGAACAAACTTTCACAAAGCTGTTTACTTCCAGCCACTCACTCCTTCATTTAGGGAGAATTATTCAAAATCAATCCGTCCTTCCATTCCTACCACTCTCTTCATCCTGGCCTACGTCTTCTTCTTCTTCTTCAGAATGTATCGAAACAATGATGGTCATTATGCTGATTCCCTCTAGCTACTCTATTTTCTTTATTCATCATCAAATGAACGGCAGACGGCTGACAAACTTCCTTCAAAGGAAAATGCCGTCATCCAACTCAAGCAAAGGCAAAGTATTCCAAATAGTTTCATAATATCATGAAAAATTGCACTTCTTTGAAAAGCTTCTCCTTCTGACGTCAGCTTCGCTGCTACTTTAGATAATCCTTTCAAATTTCAAACTAAACCGCTACATAATTCCTCGTCTTTGTAAACAAATCTCACGCGAAAAATGCGGTGGTGTAAGCCTTCGCAATAATAAAAAATACCTTGGCCCCTTCCTGATACCAACTTCCGTAATCTAAATGACCGCTCATATCAGGACGCATACAATGGTAAAACATGAACGTATGACCTTAAAAGCGACACCCTATGCACAGCTATACGTGTGCCTTTCTTGTACAGACTTTCCTCGTTCGCTCAAAGTCTCAAACTTATCATCAATTCTACGATGGTAAAGTACACATCCTTTCATAATAAACCACTTCCCGGGATGTTTACCACAAGCAACGTAGGTTGTGGTATATACAAATTGTGAAACCAAATCAGGAGCAAACCAATGTCACTCGTCCGTCCTCCTCTTCCATTTCTTCCTGCTATCCTACTCCTCCTTCTGAGCTAATAATTCCAGACTTAAATAGCTCCTTGGAAGAAATAAACGTATAGTATACGTCGTATACAAGGACTACTATTGTGTCTGTTTTAAATGTAAAATCAATTGTGGAACAACTTGCTTCAATTTCTAGAACAGTTTACATCACATCACAGCCATTTCCTTTGTGAAAACCATGTCCCGATATATTAGCTCAAATACACACACATATAACACCCTTCCTCTTCTCTTGCGGCATTCTATCGTAGATTTTTAACAACAACAACAGCACTGTATTTATTCAGTCATAGTTACTGCTCCTCTGGAAGGAGCAACTAAAGGGGAAGAGGGCAACACGAACATCTGCCTCCCAATTGCTATACTGCTCTTCTACAGCCTTGCCTGTATTCAATCTGAATTTAATGGGGATGTCCGTGTGTGTAACTTTTACAGCAACGCGTGCTAAACTAGTTCATTTAAGACAGCAGCAGTAGTAGACAACGGCCCACGGTAGCTCGTCCGGACAGACTTGAGAAAGCTATTAAATAGACCAGACGAGAATAACTGATCTGATATAGAAAAGAGAAGAACATGAATGGAACCTGAATCTTTTTAAAGCTAAGCTGTATATGCACGTAAGAATAAAACGAAGCAAGAGAAAATAACAGAAGCGGAGAGAGAAGGATCCTGAAAAATTTACTACGTAAGAGATTACTCAAGCAATAGTACAAGTAAGGATTCATCAACATCAACAAACAAAACCCTCTTCATCCATACTATCCTTTCCCATCTGATATTATTCATTCAACTGTTTCTGATCCATGGGATGTACAAGCAAGTAGTCGTGGTGGTGGCATTTAAAACTGGCCTCTGACCTGGCAAAATCTCATATGAACGGATGTAAGACGGGAGAAAGCATTTGCTGGATTTGCATAAAAATAAAAAGCTATGATTGCCATGTGCACGAAAGGAGAAGAAGAGAATCGATCGTGTTCCATTTTCAACGACGCAAGCAAAGAGTTCATGTGACGACCTCCATCCATCTCTCTCTGTCTGTCTCTCTCTCTCCCTTGCTCCTCATGTACGGATCATATTCCTAAACCAAATATGCTTTACGGCTACCTCGTTTTTTTTACCTTCTTTACAGAAACTATTAAAAATTATTCAACATTTCCATACTACCGTAGTCATCGAACCATATATCATTATGTGATGACTATACATCCTTGAAAATGACTTGACCTTTTAGACTTAAAACTCTTCTTGTTATTGTTACATATACTTTTCTAAACGAATAAAAAGCAACTAGTTCCCTTAGGCGAATATACACTCGGGATCCTCTGTCATATAGAGCAGACTACTATGCGAAGACTGACTCACTGTAAAATGTATGCAACGTCCTGTTGAAACATGAGATTCAACTAGACGTGTTTTACAAGTTTGAATACAAACAACTCAAGGCATGAGCGTCATTCAAGGCGGACTCAAATGGCTCCTTAGTCTTGACTGACTAATACATGCATGCCGCTGCTCTTCCTCCTGCTAAATCTCAAAGACCTTCACTCTTCCCTTTTTGCGCATTTTCACCACAAATATACAAAGATAAATTAACGTCGTCAGCATCCAACAGAGTGAATTCCTTCCGTACATTCATCTTTTGGCCAAGTTTGTAATGCAGGAATCGTGTTAATTTTTCAGTGTTACAACATGAGAGCTTCCGTTACAAAGACACAGACAGGCACACACACATCCTCACAGCATCTTCACGCCATGGTGACAATATTCCTTGGAGGCAGGCAGGAATTATTACGAAAGTCTTATGCAATAACTTTAAAGGTAGAGATGAATTTAAGAGGGAACTTGTACGGCTGGCAGCAGCATATAGAGTGAAGCAAACGTAAAAAACATATAGCTGAGCTAGCACTCCATAGCGCTATAATGATGTCGAAACGGGAATATTGAGTTTCATAGCTTAATTAATTCCACGCAATCGCTTTAAAAGCCACAGGAGCATACGAGGGAGCTAGATTACTTTAGTCAATGCCTCATCAATTACATCCATATCCACTACTGAACAGAACTTAGTCCCTCCGTCACGTCACAACCTCCATGGCTTTAGCCACAAAACACGAGCTGATATCTAGAATGTCCAAACTTCCTAATGGCCCTCACTGGGTGTCGCCTTCAAGACTTTAAAACTACTGCGGGAATAATAGTCAAGTAAAATTTAGTAAGACCAATTTCCCTCGAGTCAAAAACTTATAAGGAGATAGTTAAATGAACGCGTGTCGACTTTCGTCGCTGTCACCTCACAATAACCTCACTCACCCAACTCCGTCATTCTCGAAATCGACAAGATTATATTTTTCCACTTAAGCTCATAAAAATAGAACTCTAGAATTACAGAAAGGTAATACTATCACTGACAACGTCATTTTCATCTCCTGTTTCCTTTCTTATTTATAGGTCCTCCCTTCTTAAACTTCCATCCCGCATTCTTTAAATTGTCTCCTATTATAGCAAGTTCCCGTTCCCATAACAGTAATTTACTTATTTGCTGATCAAAATATCGTTTTACCACCACCCGTCCGTCCGTTTTTTATTGGCAAAGATGTGTACAACACTGCTGGGAGAAAAAGTTTAATTTCAACTTACTTCATTTGTTTGACTATTGTGCTCTTCCCTGATTCACCAGCACCTGAAATACAGAAAAAATTAGAACATTAACAACACGTCATTTCAAAAAAGCACATTGATCTGAACGCAAGATTTGCCATTACTGTACCACACTAGACGACCTTACTTCGTTACGCGCTGCCAACCATACCTTCGTGGCCAACATTTACAGATTTTAATAATGATATTTCTTTTTCTTTGATGGCAACAAACTGCCAATTGCAGGTGCAGGAGAATGATTCCAGAAACAGATATCACATATATGAAAACTCCCCATTCCATACTCATATTCGAAATTAATATGAAAATTATATGAAATGCGGCACAAAACGTATCACCGGTCAGTATTATCATCTAGTTCTAACATCCAAGTCGTCAGCTTAAGACATGACAAGCTGTACAGAAACCCATACTGAAATCACTACAAGATGTTGGGTACTGCAATCAAAGTCGGCTGCTACTATTTGCTTAGCTTAGCTTGGATAAAATAGTACATCCAGTGGGCGGGGTAAAATCAGGAAGGCACATTCAAGGTTAAGGGTATAAAAACAACCATGGTCCCAAAATGCATTGCATTAACAATTCTATTTCTAAATTAGACTAAAAGTAGTCACCCAGGATAGTACAGCACTCCTGAATACATTGCTATAAAAGGAAAACCAGCTAAAACCTCGGAATACATAAGGACAATAAATACTTTTAAAACACTGATAAAGCTCATTCTCCCTCTATAACAAAGAAAACAAGCAAGAGCTTAATAATTATCATTTCTGGTCACTTTAGGAATCAAGTGTGCTCAAGATATCCTCCCGTAGCTATAGCTACGCATTGTTCCTCCAATCTATTTCTCTCGCTCTCTCTGTCCCGGTCCCTCTCTATCCTCTGTGTCTTCGTAGAAATAAATATGACCTCAATTAGGCACGAGGATTAAGGAGGACGCCATGGTGATGGTGATACAGAGAGGGAGATAAACAGACCTCCCATTTTCTGTCCCTTACCAGCTAGCTAACCGGATAAATTGAACGGCAGTAGCAGGAAAGCAGTGGCCCAACATACGGTAATATAGCAAAGCAACTATATATAATTCCATTTAAGATCCTACCGACACATGTTTACTTATGCTGCCTTCTCCATTACCATTTTCTCCCTGCTTCTCTCTTCATACCCGATTATTACACAAGCCCAGTGAGAGAGAGAGAGAGTGAGCTGAGGGAGTGCATGTGTACATATGTAAAAAGCCATTATCATACTAGCCTTCTGTTCTTTCTTTCTGTATATTGCCACACACTCGCGTCGCTGGTCAGTGTGCCAAGAACAGCAATAGCAAATATAGACACAGCAGTCGTCCTCATTTGCTTCATCAAGGAATACAACAACAACGGAAGTGGGATTTCCTCTATCAGCAAGCATCAATAATAGACACTGATCAAACGTATCAAATATAGCTATACATAGAAAGATAGGAGAGACAGACACATGACTGGTTATAAGTCCAAAAGAAAAAAATCCACATCTTCCGAATGTAAATTTTCCACCATCTATCTACTCCTCCTGATCGCTCAACGATATTAATGGATCTCCCTCCCTGTCGTCGTCGCCGTCACTCGTTGTTCCACTCATCCATAAGAGTGACCGCATCTGAGCTACTGTCACTATACTCACCAAGCTCTATCATCATCATCGTCCTTCTCATCATCCCTTTCACTCCAACATTTACTTGTGTGACGGTAAACTATTTTTAGCAATTCTAATTTAATATCGTATTCCGCACTTTATCCCATTCCCTACATCATGACATATGGACAGCTTTCCAGCAGCAATTCGATAAAAAAGAGAGACAGGAGCAGAGATAGAAAGAATCCCTTCATGTCCTACTATACTCATCACTACCGTCGTCGTCCTTTCACCACTTAATCACTTGAATCCATAGAGAAAATGGATTCTGCTGCCACCATTCCTACTGCACACATACAGATTTGATGCTCCCATCACCAATGTCATATTCCGCTATCAGATAACGGAGGTTAGACAATAGGGAAACTTGACTTTGGATCACATTGCCACTGCTACGAGCTACGACCAACGATAATAATAATAATCATAAAAATAACAAATATACGACAGAAAATCCTGGACCAGAAGCTATTTCAGCTACAATTGTCCGTGGCTCCGTAGCTAATGACGGAAAAAATCATATCTTTCATTGCATCTGAGTTACAAGAAAGTCATCCATGTTGTATCTTACGGCCTCTGTCTCTCTCTCTCCCTATTTCTCAGTCAGTCACCCATGCACTGGCCTTAACAGAACTGATATTAAGGTTCATATCATTACCATTGCATTACTACATCTGGGCATCTATACAAACGGGACCTTTAGGGGTCTCGGCGTCTCGGTATTATGACTCCTACGCGGATGAGGATGATATGGCCCATTAGATGAGAAAATGAAATAGACTCTTGGTCCGTATGAAATGTTCATTGGGTTAAATATGATGATTTAATCAGGACAAAAGGAAGATAATGGAGAAGCTTTTGGGGCTTCCTTAAATATTTTACAGAGCCTCATATCCTTCGTTATTTATTATCATCCGTCTCTTGCTCCAACCTTAAACATTGCGCGAGCGATAATTACATCCATGTCTTCATCAGTTGCTTCCACCACAAGTGCCCATATGCACCTAATAATTTAAAAACGAATGAAATGACAGCTAATTTCTTCCCAACCGAACAAGTTTTTTAGGTGCTTCACCCGTCTACTGTCTAAAATAGCAGCATCATGAAGCGCTATGCAACAGAGGATTAACTACTTGTCAACATACGTTTAAATCTTTTTATGAATGGGCAAACCAAGCAGGCGTGAGTAAGGAGATATACCGTGGGAATAAACCGGAATAGCTTGTTAACAACCAAGCCATTGTAGGTCTGTGCTAAAAATGGACTTACTAAAAACCTCATGGAAGTCAATAATGATACTACACGATGCCGAAACCATTCACAGCCCCGCAACATAAGATACGAATAAAACACGCATTTGAACCATTTGTAAACGACTTTTTTCCATGTCGGCAGCCTAACCTTAATGAATACAATCAAGCTGTAAAAAAGACGGCCTCTATAATTTCCCAGAACTCATATTCTTCTCCTTAGATTTCCACACAACTGGAATAATACTCACGAAGACTGAGTTGCCTGTGAGAACTAAATTTGTATAATGGAAGAAAACACCCGCGCTACTATTTGGCCAAACTTCTGTCGGCAGTTGAACATTTTCGGAGAAGGAACGATAATAATAATAATAGCAGTAAAAATAATCATTATTACTCTCGAAGCTTAAGTCTTCGCTGAAACTTTTCACCACCGAACAAAAGATAAGGCATGTGGATCCAAAACAACTATTGTTACGGGGGATGAAGCACAATGACGGGAAGGCATTTGAGAGTATAAGCTCCGCAAATCCCCGTCCACACACAGATGCATCAAAGTCCTTCAATAATGACTGACTGCTTTCATGCATGCAGGCAAGGACTGTTTAAGCCTCTTAAATTTTCGGACCGGCACCTTCATCATGTTATTACAACTGGGCAACCAGCATCAGGCCAATAATATTATCGTGATCTTTCATCCACTCTGAATCAAGACCTATCAACCAACATGACATTTTCATTATGATTTCCCCAAGACTTTTCACTCCACCTCTCTTCTTCACTCTCATCTATTATTAACAAGTGAAATTCTTAATCCACAGATAATCACTTTAGGGCAGAGTATCTACCTACTACCTAATTTCGCAAAATTCCCAAGATCCATCACGCCAGCATTCACTCATGACGTCATAATGGTGTCGCTAAAGGCTTCCAACGTGAAAGAAAGAAGCTGTCACAAATTAGAAGGAAATAGGCTAAAGGAATTATTATGACAGGAGCCCGCCTTACTCCATCTCTTCCCTCCGTCACTTTTCGTCTACCCAGGCCGGCTTGTTATCACAAGCTTTTAATGCAATTTAAAAAGTGTGTTTAGCCTACCAACTTGGTAAATTTGCACACAAAAAAGTCACATAATCATTATCACCAAGTTTGGAAGGTAATAAAAAAAAGAGAGGAATATTAATCGTAGGGTAAGAAGGATTTGTGCAACCGGTGTGGCCTCTTCCAACAAGTAGCCCGATTAGTTTTGTGACAGCTGGTCTTACTACTGCTACTACTACTGATAATAGCTAATACCAGTCAGCTCTTATATCGTCACCATATCAAACTTCGCACCATTAACTTCCTTTCGTGAGAACATAGAACATTGACAGCCGCTATACATGCTCTCTAACCTATCCACAGAAAGACCAATAATGTTTTCAATTAATAAACACACCGTCAGCTTCGAACGTACATATGGAAAATAAATGAGTCCATCTTTCCCTCTGCCTCTTCTGACGACAGCCTGCTGCTGAAAATTAGCAATCGCTTTCATTTCAATAACCCATGAATGAATGGTAGTACAAAGAGACTAGCCTTTACATATAGTCTCAACCCAAATATGCTTTCAAATGTTGGGTGAACTATGAATTGAAAATTATCATTGTTATATGTATGAGGCTGCTGAATACTACATGGAGCTAGCTACTACTCAAGCTAATGGAATTTCCATGATAATTTCCTCAACTTGTATACGAATAGTGCGAAGACAATTTGCAGTAAATGACTCCGTCACAGTATTTATTATCTATGCAATAAATTAAAACATGCGGATGAGCTTCTCAGCTTCTTCTTCTTCTAGGAAGTCACAAACACTCACACCTACACATATATATCAGCTTCTTCAGCCAGTCATGAATGAAATCAAACACCACACTACTGCAAGTAAAACAGAGCAAAACTCCCATCACAACAACAACACCCTCGTGACTCTCAGAGGTGGTGGATCATGCCAAAACATTATGAACCTGTAGGTAGTTGATGTGAAGAAGAAAAAACTTATGCAGAGGAATGAAAAAATCTGAGCAGAATGACAGGAGAGAAAGAGAGAGAGGACAACGATACAGAGACAAGCTAATATTCCCACAGTTGACAGATGAAACGAGATCCTGGAATGCACACATGCTAATAAGTCTCCTTCGTCCCAGAATAGATAGTCAAGTATTTATTCATCCGACCGGCCTACTTTTTTGCTCCATTCCGATCAAAAACTCCAGACATCACCACCACCACCGTTCCCTTCCATGTTACGCTGCTGATGGACAGGCATGAAGTTGGGAGTATCCAGCCCTTTCCTTTTTGACGACTAAATTTTTAATTATAGAAAATGACTACTACTGCTCCTACTACTTCTACTGGAGCGGCGTGGTCGGCAGGGCACGAGGAAAAGTAGCGCGATCGATCCTGCCACCACAGACATGTACATAGATACAATCTACACTGGAACTTGACTGGCTCATTCTTTTTTTACAAACTGAATAAAGAAATTCTTCAATGAAGCCAACTTGTTGAGAAAAATACGCCGTTACAAATAATTCCTTCATTTGTCAAGAAAGTCTGTTCATCCAACTGGCTATGTCCTTTCGTAAGCAAGCATCATGTAGGCGGCAAGTACGGGAGAGGTAATAATAGTTTAACATAAACAGTCGGCTGTGTGGTACAATAAAGGCAACATTATCAAACAAATTTTAAATGAAATGAGGAAACTTTACAACCATTTTCACAGACAAAAATAGTATCCTCATTTTTAGAAAAGCCAGTCTGAAGAAAAACCAATACACTTGGTTGGAATCCCCTGACTCATTACTTGAGGGGCTTCTTTGAAGATTACTATTATTATTCTATTTTAATAATAAATAACAATGAGAAAAGTTACTCACCAAGGAGAAGAAGTTTGATGTCTTTGGCGGCTTGTATTCCATCCTCCTTTAAATTCCTTTCAATCTGTCTGGACCGTGCCAAAGCGGCCCTTTCTTCCGCTGACATAGCACAACCCATGTTTACGCTCTCCTGTTGATGATATCAGCAAGAAAATTCACCCAAAATTATTTTGATTGTTATATGACGTCAAATGGAGATGGATTCCTATCTCCACAAGCACAAAGACAGGGTAAATCCGTTCCACTCAAATGTAACGTCCCACTTCCTCTTCCTTTAGTTTAAATGTACAACTTTTGCGGTAGCTCCCACCACAATAATTTTATCACTGAGTTTAATATCCTGAGTAACTCACTGGAAAATTACGCTCTATCTCACGGAGGTAACGGAGTTGCAATAGCAGCACCGAAGATATTATTATTATATTGGATTCTTACAATGAAACTATATAACTCTCCAACAAGCTGGCGCCGGACTGTCAAGAAGAAGCTGAACGTGTGCAGGCACACATATGAGAGGACACAGATACACTTTAAATTATTATGATTCAGAGGAAAATATAGAATTTCCAATGACAATGAAGAATGAGTGAGCAACACTATTCAATTTAATCAGAGTAGTAGCCCCAACTTACACTTCTTACTACTGCTAGTCCTCAGTATCTGTCTGATGATTACAACTACTGGTAAAAGTACAATGCTTTTCTCCAACTTGGTTCCTTCTTCCCGTTGATCACACACGACACTCCTCTTTCTTTCTCTATTTCTCTCCCTCTTTTTTTCTCCTAAGATGAGAGGACTGCCTGCAGTCAAATATTTATTCTCTAAAACAACTATCCACACCCTTGCCCCGTTCCTTCTGGCTCAGGTGAAAATCAAGCAGTAGATGACACGAACAAGCACTCTCGTGTATTCTCCTGTCGTCTCCAATATTCTCCCCAGAAGGAAAACTACTACAGATAAGGAGTAAACTGGGCAAAAATTATTCGCTCAAATTGATTACTTTTTCCACTGCGAATAACAATAAAGGTGTGTGTATGTGTGCGTTAAGAGTTCTGAGATGGTGACATGATTTGCTATTAGTATTAGTCGAAGAAGAAGAGCCAGAGAGAGACGGGATTTTTACTTTGCAGGAGATAGGCCTCTAAGACTGCTGCTCCCAGTTAGCACTAAGCACTGAAAGAGAGAATTTGATTCCACTGAGGAGAAAGACCACTCCCTATCGTTCTCTCCCCGTTCCTAGAGCTCGACAGTTTAATGGTTTTCACACAGCCCTATGTATTAGTTATATGTATACGAAATGTATAAGGAATATGGAAAAGAAGCACACATAGCTACTTAGAAACTCCAATACGTACACAAATTCTGTGCTATATGAGACTGTGTGTGTGTCTATCTGTAATGGAAAGTTTGTACCCGGAAAAGAAGCACAAGACGGATATAGCCGAGCTGACTGGGCTTGAGCGCTCCTCCACACTACTAAAAGTCCCTACTATAACTTCTATACTTATATCTAGACCACACCAAAAGAATCAGAATGATGACGATGATGACAGTTCAAGCTACTACTCTTTCTTTCCATCCACCCTTCTCCTGTTGTAGTCTTGTTGTTGTCCTTCTCATTCCTCAACAGCAGTCATATTACTCCAAATTTTTCATTAGATATCCAACAAAAAAGAAAGGAAGAACTTGAGCAGTTTACAACTAAAAATCATTCAAGGGAAAGAATCTTCAAAACTTGGTGTTCTAAGCTTCACTATGCTCAGTCAATATCAATGCATACGTATAGTGTCGACGAAGATACATACGGAGATATAGCTACATGTAAGGAACTACGGTAGTTGTAAGCTGCGGGTTCTTCTACTGACTCAGGCGGGTAGGATTATGGAGAAAAGAGCTGCTGGGCCGGTCTGAACCGTATGAGGTGGGCTTTAGATCTCCCATGGCAACCGTATCAACGGAACACCTCGACGTATACTGCCATGCTCCATCGGCCGTCGCCGCCGCCGCCGCTCCTGCTCCCGGATGACGTCAGAAGATTCGGATCGAATATTTGACACAGGAAGGAATGGAACATATGAACATAAAGAAGGCGAGGAAGAGAAAGGAAGAAGAAGAGAAGGAGAACCCAAAAGTAAGTTCACTCGTAGCCGTCATAGGCGGGTTCACTCACTTCCATAGTAAGTCCGAAAGACCTGGAGGCTCCTGGCCAGCGACATTTAGCGTTTCAGACATGTACTTTTTGGTAGTTATAGTAGGAGGAGATGGAGGAGGAGAAGGAGGACTTGATGGTATAAAGTTCTACAGACCGCTCCAAGATGTGCTTGCTTCTGCATATATAAAGTCCCATTTCCTTCCACAATCTATCTTCTATCTACAATAATGATGATCATGCAAAGGCCTCAAACCTGTGGCAGACCTATCAATCCATTTCAATTCTCTTCTTCTTCACACGTCAAATATAATTTCCAGTTCATTTTCAGAGGCAGCAGCGGCAGCTCTATAGCTACAACATGTGTGTATGGGATTCTTGACAGGATCCTTTTGAACTTGTCATATTATTAGCTAATTCACCATAAAATGTCATGTCTTTACACTCTCCGTATTATTATCATGTTACAATAATAATAATGATGGCTTCTTTTCCTTATACATGACAGCTGTAGATATATTTTGTTAAAGGAATTATTACTACCGATATGCCATTATCCTTAAAGGAAAAATTACAGGTTAAAAAGAGCTGCCTGCCTGCTTGCTTGCGCAAGTAAGTAAGCAAGCCTGCTGAAGGAGCTAAATGTTACAGGTCAAATAGTCATAGCATATTCTATTTCTTCCAAATCAATTTCAATAGGCATATTCTTCTTCCATCCATTGGTAATACTTCTTCCGCCTTCGAACACGTCACCTTGCTTACATTCACACTTCTTCTTCTTCTTCTTATTGGAACGAACAAAGTTCTAACAAGCATTGTCGAATAATAATAATGTGAACTATAAAATGAAAGCAGTTCCATGTAAATTCCCACGTGTATAATAACACTACTGAATGGAATATATACACAGAATTTAAGAGAACATTGACGAAGCAAGCTGCTATGTTATATGAACCTAATCATTCTACTTGAGTTATAACAACTGTAGTTACTGTACACAAACGTCTCTACAAGTATCCTCTACATACTACCCAATCTTTCTAGTTTATCCTCCTGATGACGATTAGGTAACCTGAGTCATTCTTCAGACAGACAGAGGAGAGACAGACAAAACCGTGTACAAAAGCCCAGTTACAATCTCTCCCACACCCCCGCATTCACATTATAAACTCATCCTATATAATATCATCTACTCTTTATTGTTCCTGACAGATTGTTAATTACTCCTTTATTCTTCTTCCCAATACTATAAAACCTCTCTCGAATGATTTTATTACTTGTCATGACATGAAAGACCTTAGCTTCTAGACTTGATGCTAATCTACAATACCATCACATCCTACAGCTCCTCCACCTTTGCAAATGTGCCAAAAAAATCCATCATCATCATCATCTGCAATAGTATAATGCACTTCTGCCAAGCACACTGTGAAGAAGAAAAAAATGTACACATATCCCATTCACCTCTTAATGACCTCAAATTTTTCAAAGTTGACTAATTAAATGGAATTTGGCTACCGCTATTATCAGTATCATCATTATTAATACCAAGCTTGATTCATCATCATTTACCAAGAACGGCGCCTCCCGCTTGAACACACCGTAGGACATTTCTTTCTGCTGCTGACCAACTCCGTTACACTCCCCATTTAAAATACATTTTAACGTTAAAATTATACACCCAAACCGAATACTAAAACTGTTCAGTTTAATTCCTATCAATCGTTCATTAATGCCACCACAGCAACAAGAAAACAATACCTTTTCTGAAGCTAAAGTGGGTCCAAAGGTACAATTATTTGTCAACATATAAAACAATCCTCCTACTTAAGAGGTTAAAGGCCCCTGAATAATTTCTATATACTTGACTGACCAGGATTAAATAATATCCGAATCGGATTGTCCTGGAGTGGTATCTATAGCTATATATATGTATACTCTGTGTAGACCGTTACAGGCTGAGGAAGTAGACGGGCAAAACTGAATAGCTAAATTGGATTAGAATATTATACCTTACCTCATACAATTCCAAGACAAAACAATGATCCAATTATTGGTCTCCAGTTAACACTAAATTAACTACGGCAAAACACTACTATACTGCAGATTAGGGTTGAAAACACTACAGAAATCCGAAGAATCCCGTGTATTTGCAAGCTGCGGTATAAACAATCCCCGGCACTCCACAAGCTCACGCAACTGTGACAAGAGAATAACTACTGACGAGTTGTGTGTGTTTAACATGGGAGAAGTTGGAAGCCAGTAGTACGCAACGGCCAATGGTAATCCCCTTCCATTGGCGCCATTTCACACCATTGCCATCTTTGCTCTGACAGGCGAACAGAAATTATTTTTTCCGACTCAATGCACTTGAATATCCATCAGGCATATCCATATGACTACTAGTTGAAGGGCCCAGGACCCTTAGTCCCTTAGCAATTGAGCTGTAATGTGAAGGGCCGAGCCCTTTTGGGCACCCGATGGCCAGGGGCAAGGTCAGGACAACAGAATGGGTGACCCGAGAATGCATGTCCTGATGATGACTACTTGAAGGGCCCAGGACCCTTAGCTATTGGCAGCTAAACTAGGAAACACGGCCCTGTCGGAAACCAGTTGGCCAGGGGCAAGGAGCCGCCCAGAACAAGAGAATGAGCGACACGAGACACCCGGGTAGGGGTCACAATCCGATGATGAGGATGCGAATTGCGAAAAATATTTTGTTCGTTTACTAATTGATGCTTTTTTTGTTTCAAATTAATTATCATTTAATTTTGAAGCATTAATGAGCCTAATTTACAAAATAAGGTAGGTATTAAAAACACGATAACTTTACATTCTTCGCTCTGTCTATAGAAAACGAACATGTATTGAAAAATTGATAAGCTAAGGCTCCCCTCTTCTAACGTGAAACCTTTGCGAGTGAATTAATTTATTGATTAATTAATTAATTACTTAATATTACAAGCGACGACGAACTTTTTCTTCTTTTGTTATTATATAATCACATTCAAATCCATCAATCATTATTATATGGTGTTGGATTATTATAATAATAATAATAGTTTTGGAGAAAACCGGGGGGTATAGTAGTGAAACCATATAATAATTATTATTTTTCTCATTCTACAGATTTTAAATATCACTACGAGACTACGTATATTTCCGCCGCGCGTCGTGGAACAAGTCAAACTCTGTCATTTTCAATAATGTAAGAAGAAGCTGGATATTTATAATAATTGATGATGATGGTTATTATTATTATCAGTGTTATACTTCAAAATTTGGGACCATAAAGGCTCCCAGGACGGTGACAGGAACCTCTAAAAGTCGATGCTGCTTCAGTTTTTTTTACTGTTGCTGATTATGATCGATCATTTTGTTGTTGTTTGTAGTTCATGAAGGAAAAAAATTGATTCAATGAACAGAGATTTAGTTGTTCATTTCCGTTCCGCAGAAGTCGCCATTCACTTTCTATTTTTGGTTCTTACAACACTATAGTTGATATATTTCTATAAGTGTGTGCATGTAGCCGTAATAATTGTTACACACAAGAGCTATCCATAAGCAATCAATCACCAACCCTCAACCAAGAATAATGCGGAAAGTGTAGTAGCAGTAGCTAGTAGTAATAGTAGGATTCACCAAAATTCATTCCTCCTTGCTGAAACTGTTACTTGTTTTCAATCCAATGATAATTATAATAGTAATAATAATTATGGTATGGTCCTTAAGCAACAAGGTCATCATTTCCGAATATCCGCTTGGAATCCGATATCGATGAAGGCACCAGCACCAAGCCCTGACCGAGCTTGTTGGGACAGAAGCAGATGTGCGTGATGCAGGGCAACTTGGAGGGGTGGGGTTCTCGGTAATTGGATTGACTGAAGAATCGCTGAATTTAATGCGGCACAGACTGGTTCCCGCTGACGAGGGGACAACTGCCATCCGACTGGTGAATCCCACGGATCAGCGTAAGCTAATAGGCTAAACGCGTTCTCTAGTAATTTCTTATTATTCTCATTGTAACCATATATACGACGCATTGCCACGCTTAACTGCTGTAGCTCCCGTCCGACTTGAAGCAACTGTTCGACTGCACTCAAACTAGTCACTGAAATATTGTTGGCACCATAACCACCGCCCGGTGATGACGTTGCTAGAGGTGAGGATCTGGATATTTTGTTGTTTTTGCCCATGGCTGCTGAGTCAGTGGACGCATTTTTTCGTGAAGTGTCTTCTATAATATGATCCTTATTGCTATTGTTAGTTGGCGAGTCACCATTGCACGAGTCAGTTTCAGAATGTGAAAGTAAGGATGAATTTGATGAGCTCGTGAGTTTTTTCAGTGAGGAAGACGACGATATTTCTATATCTGAAAAACATAGAAATACTGTTATCAGAAGTGGTTTCTAGAAAACGTCATTCGGAATACGGAAGAATTTTCTACTCACCCATGTGTTCATCGCCCATACCACATCCATTCTGAAAGCCATTGGAGTAGGCGATTTCCATGTCTTCACAACCACCTGTCTTCACTCCGTCCTTATTTGATTCGTCCCAATTATTTCCATTGCAAATACTATTTTCATGCACTTCATTTCCACATCCTGGATCCAAAGGTTTACTTTTACGGCTCATAGACTGGCCAACTAGCTCAACGAAATGACGGCAGCGAAGGGCAAAAAGCAAATCGGGATTGGATTCCAGTAGGTTAGGGTACAAATCTTTCGTCTCCTGTTCAGCTTCTGGGATATTTCCTTCCAAAACCAGCCGCTGTATTTCTACATAAATTGAATCGTATACGTTAAATTCTGCCTTGCATGAAAGGCCGTGCAACAATCGCAGTTCAAACTTACTCTGTCGGTTCTGCATGGATACCAAATCTTCAGCGACAGCTTGCCCGCAAGTTTTAGCGAAAGCTTCGGCTGTTGAGCAATATCCATGATGGACCAAGTACGACATGACCATTCT